>JAQGBH010001401.1:0-32937 GCA_034698265.1 Sminthurinus aureus | reverse complement strand
TTCGGATACCTGAATAAACAACGGACTTAAAAAGTGTCACTTTAGTTAAATTCGGTTGAGATCTCGACATTTTCCAGGCGGTTGAAAAAGCGGTGAGAGGAAAACAGCATCAAAATCAAAGGAAATAAACGTTTTCTTTGGCTTTTTACTTGTTTCATTTTTTCAACCGCCTGGAAAATGTCGAGATCTCAACCGAATTTAACTAAAGTGACACTTTTTAAGACCCTTGTTTATTCAGCCATCCGAATCTGCATCGATAATTTCAGATTTCATTTTGGAAATTCCTGTAATCATCAACTTCCTCTAGCAAACTCCCGATCTCTCAATAGCTTACATGTTATAAACAGGCATTTTTCATGAATTAATTGTGAATTAACTACTGATCGCAAAAATATGTTCTTTAGCATTCTATGCGTGAAATTGCTCGAAATTTTATTAAAAAAATAATTTTTAATCAGAACCATGCGATTTCATATAAAAAAGTATGAAATTCGCCAAGTGGTTTCAGACTTTTGCTCTGTCGGTTTTGACCTTGCCTCACGTTTGGGGTCACGGTGTCCAAACTACTTGACCTACGATGGTGTGAGGCAGCTTTTCTAAAAGCCAATCGCATTTCCAACAACTTTCTCGCTTTGACCATCGTTAAAAAGTCCCGGGATCACCCGCAAAAACGGCGTGAAAGGAAAACACGCTGCTAGTTTCACACTTATACTCCCTACTGTATTATCACTTATCACTATCACTATCCATTATTCATCAGAACTTTTAAAATAGAAATGTAAAATATTATAACGATTGTAATTTAATTGGATTGCAGATCGACAGATGAAAAGTATGTGCTCAATATAGAATCATGTAAATGTCTACCAATAACAAGATATTGTGAAGTTAGCATCTCAAGTAAAGTGTGGCCGGTAAAGAAAATTATATTTTAAATTCATATCCTTCATCGTTTTTTAAATACACACAATATAATATGAGTACAAAGTACAAAGTGTATCCAAAAAAAGAGGAAAATGATGTGTATACACATGTATATTTATATTTTTTTATTTAATAGCATTTAAAATGCCAAGAAGATCATCAATACTGCTGTCAACTTGCAAAGAAAACTTTGAATCCATCTAATATAACAACTGTGGTTACTGGAAGAACTACAAATGGCACAAAACCTAAAGCACCACAAGTTCATCCAAACACGAACAACAACAACTACAATAATATCAAAAACATGACCAACTTGAAAACAACAAGAATATCACCCCCACGAATAAAATCCATGTCACTCACAAAAGATAGGACAACAACGAGTATTACGAAAAATCAAACATCTATCAGTAGACAGGCAATAAATTCAAATTCCTTCTCACCACAGCCATCATCAAATGAAACAAGAAAGAATGTGACACCTAAAATTAAAATGAGTTGCTCTTGTCAATTCAAAGAAAACTGTCCTAAAAATTTTACAGATAATCGATTCAATGCATGTCCAAATGGAAGAGTGAAATGTTGTACACCAGTTTCACCTCCACAACAACAGTTAATTGTTTCAACTAATACCAATGTTAATCAAGAATTATCATCGCCATCACCAGCATCAACATCTTGTTTTTGCTTACCTAAATCCAAATGTAAATTGACGACAGATTTGACAAGAATGACTACGGTAGCAAAACTTCGTTCCGACTCGGTTTGTCCTCTTAATTTGATTCAGTGCTGTGGCAATAATATTATAGTTGCAGCAGACGACAGATCGGATCAAGTTGAATACAAGGACGACGACGACGATGATGAAGACGGTCACAAGGATAATGACAACAACAGTAATAAAGATAATATCAACAAGGAAAATGTACAGGAAAGAGTTGGTGGTCGTAGTGACTTGTTGACACCAACTGGAGTGGATTCAAAATCACAAACACAAACACAGTCTTCAAGGTTACAACCTCAAGTAAGAGGGGCACTAACAGGTATAATTAACTAAATAATTAAGTTTCTATAACATTTTATTTTACCTCACATCATCATATGCCAAAACACTTGAAAAGTCAAAAACCAAAAAAAATGTATGTTTGAATCTGATTCCCTCCGTGCGGGATTTAGCTTCACATTTTACACAGAAATGGGGAAAAGTCTTTGTTCATCCTGTTTTCGCTCATCTTGCATTTTATTTACATTATTTTATTTCTTTTTTTTTCAGAACAACAACGTCTACCAATTCAGCTGCCACAACTCCGTGTTCCATTGAATCCAATTACACCATCCCCATCAGAGGAATTAAAAACTTCAACATTTGCCCCACCTCAGCTACCCACCCAATATTATTACACACCACCAAATCAAAACTACAGACATTTGTACACGCCAAACTCTCAACAACAAAATCAAAACTATGAAGAACAAGGCCAAAGGCCAAATAATTACTATTTCACTTCCAAAAATTCTTCTCCTTGGGTGTCCAATGGATTTTCAGATAGAAATGGCTATGATAATATGAACTCGAACATGAACGTATATGGACGAGGACTTTCTGAGAGTCGATCATCTGGATCTGGATCTTTTTTAAATAGTTTGGCTTTACTTTTCGGATGAAAAATATCATCAACTAGAAAATGCTCTCTTATTTATTTTAGATTTTTTGATACACTTGGACTGAATGTAAATAGTAAATACATAATATATATATTATAGAGACCATGTTTTTATTATGTAAAATGTATAGATAATATTATGAATTTTATGAGAATGCTATGAACTATGAAAACAATCATTATCATTTAGTTCCAGGATTTTTTTTTCTATAATTACATGTTGTTTTCTTCATTCCACAATATTTCTCATTTATTTTTTATAATTTACGTAAGTATCACACAACAATTCATAATTATTATAATAATTTTACTGCAATTGTTTTTGTAATTTTTAAATGTATAAACGGAGTTTTTTTGCTTCACATCGACATTTTGTATGTAAAAAACTAAGTAAAATGTATTTCACAAAAAAGCTACACAAAGCCTTCTTTGGAAACTAAATGACGAATATTTTTTATACTTGGTCTATTATTGGACACATCTATCTCATGTCATTCTGTTTTTGAAAGCATTTCCTTTGTTTTTGAAGCTCAACAAGTCAAAAATTTGAGAATAATTGGTTTTTTTTGCAACAAACTGCATTATTATGTAAAATGTAAAAACTAGCATCAAACATGTGTACATTTAACATAGTACCGCTATATATACATATAGTTTATTCAGCGTAATAAAATACAAAACGATACACTAAATACTAATTTTTCCTATTTTATACCGCTATACAACATCCAGTAGCCTTCTTATACATTAACATATATATATATATGTCTAAACAACTAATGGTAGTGTATTGTTTTTTCACATCTATATGTACACACTTGCATTATATTTTTATACTACTTCTTCCAACTTTCAAAGCACACAGTTTGTACAAAAAATTTAAAAATAAATTATTATCATCAATCATTATTAGGAATAGTATCACGTTTAAAAATAAAAAATACGCGACGAATAATAATATAATATTTTCGAGCAATAAACAATAATACACTACAGATAGTAATTGTAGTATAGCTTATGTATACATACATTAGTAGTAGACACTATTTTCTATTTTGAGAACTTATATAAATAATAATTCAGAACATTAAAGGCTATGTAGATTAAAATGTGTCACTACTGACCAAATATCTATGGCGTATATAATGTAATCCACTAATTGTAAGTAGAATTGTTAACGGTATATTTGAACATGGATGAGATTTTAGATTGATGAAAGAATGGTGGGAGACAGTGGATGATGTCGGATCTCTTGGAATTGGGTCGGACGTACATGAGAGCCAGACTGGACCGCTAAGTGTAGGTATCTTATTACTGACCCTCATGTGCCTGTCATCAAATTCCCAGAATACTTTTCCCTTAAAAAAGTACGTCTTTTTGTTCTTCCATTGAAACACAGAGTCAATGTGATAGGGAACATCTTTCCACACGTACATATCACGCGGATAATCAGGTTCAACAAAAAATTTAGGACCAGTGTCATCCAATCTCCAGTAGCGGGAGCCAGAAAATAAATAGGTTTTTCCATTGTGACCCCAAACCTGCAAAAAAATAGAATTCAAGGAAATCATAATATTTTATCATATTTTTATATCATCCATCATCCACCATTTTCACTATAAAAAAATCTTAAACCTTAAAACATGTATGACATAAATTTACCATAGCTCCATCAACTTTTTCCACATCACTTGAAATTCCCAGTGCAGTTAGTGGTTTTGGATATCCTCTACTTAAATTAACCCCTTCAAATCTCCAGTACTGCTTTCCTGTGTTATTTAAGAAATCGGATTCATGTATAAAAAATAGAGACATTTCGTTCAAATAATACACCAAGAATTCAGATATGTGTGTTCCAAAATTTTACAGAACACATAAATAATATGATCGTAATTTTTAACGGAAGTCATAAAAGATAAAAGTACCAATGAAAAATATAATTTCGACGTCATTTCGCTCATAAACAGCATCAATATGAGTGAGATTTTTAGGAAGTGATTGCCACATATTTGTTATTTCAGTAGGATAGCCTTTGAGGAGTTGATTGTCATTGATTCGCCAAAAATAGCGTCCTTTGAAAATAAAAAGTTCATCACGAATAAGAGAAATGGCATCATAATTGGAGTCACACGTATTGGGTTTCCCATCGTGAACTGTTGGTCTTATTGGATATTCTCTGTCCACATCCCTGTCTCTCTCTCTGTCTCTATTTCCATGTCGGCTTCTATCCCTATCCCTATCTCGCTCTGTCGGAGTTTTTACGGGTGGTTCTTGTGGTTGATTTGGCCTTGTCTCAGGTACACGTGGTGGATAATGAGGATAAGGATTCGGAACTTTACCATGAGGTTTGTTTGAGCCTGAAAAAATATAAAATGTACATCATGTATTGTAGGCTGTATAAATTGTGAAGCATCGTGTACGAAAAAAAAGAAGACTAATTGGCCATTTAACTTACCATAAAGGTGTTGTATGCCAAGTTCGTCATCTCTAGAGAGTCTTAAATCATATCCGAAATTCTGATACCAAGGGTACATTAATGATCCCTCCACATCCGAATGAGACAGACCCAAAGTGTGACCGAATTCATGGACTATGAATTTTGAATCAAATGAAAGTCGTATTTTAAAAAGTGTTTTAAAAGTAGCACTAACAAAGAAGAGTATTGAGTTTTATAGAGTAAAAATCAATGACAATCATTAATCATTAACAAACCTGCTACGGCGAATAGTCGAGTTCCTGAGCATGGAAAAACAAAACAAGATATACATTAAACATTAAAATTGTTATGCCTTTTTTTGGCAAGATGTCTGTGATCTACATTTTTATTTTTATTTTTTATTCTACACCAAAAAGGATAAACAGACATTCTTTGATTTATGATTATGACTACTGATTCACTGATTCCCTGATTCCAATCCGCAGTCTGCAATCTGCCTGTCACAATTGAAACTTCTGGAAACTGGGAATCTTCTTGTAGAAAATAGAAAATCAAGCGTTCAACATTCAATGTTTAACATATTCAAAATTCAAACAGAACGGAAACCAAGAATAATAAAACTTAAATTTAGTTTATGGCCATTTTTTCTACAACCATCCACTATCTCAAATTTTTAATATATTTTTTATTCCTTCATCTTTTCTCGTATACTTTGCCTTTCTTTCAACTTTCTCTTGTAACGATTTTCTGCAAAAACACTTAACAGCGGATCTCTCTTCCCTACTAAAACGAAAACATATACATGCAGTTTTCTATTTGCTAATAATATGCAGCACATATTATGTAGTTCACTGTCAATTTTCAGTGGAAAATATACATTACCATATATATACACTGTACAAAAATATCCTGAATATCTAAGTGACTGGAAATCTCATCCCACTAGACATTTCACATTGACTGGTCGTTTTGGAGTGAAAAACCGTTGGTGCAAAATAAATAGGTGTGGCAATGTCAAAATTTTACACACATAAAAGCTAAACCCAAAAATAACAAGATATCATCTATAGATACTTGGATATTATATACGCGTTACTCTTGTGATTTCACATTGCATCATTGTAAATGCCCAATGGCCAATCGATTTCTGCATCCTAAATTCTAAATGCGTATTTTTGTTTACATAGATGAAGAATCAAGTCGTGAGTGTTGAAGCAACACTAACTTTCGACTGGCGACAGTTAGTCGCCAAAGTCACACACATGTGTTTTGAAATTTGAAAGGTAGGTCTATCGTCTATCGTCATCTATCTAAAACGCAAAAACAAAAGAGAGTAGAAAAAATGAACAGAGCATTTTTCTTCCTAACAGCTTTCTCCATTCGCTGTCTTCCCAATCCAAAAACATTTCTACATTGCACTATGAAATTCTGATATCATTCAATATAATATTATTTTGAGTAGTTCTTGGTTCTTGATCATTTACAAGTTATATAGATTAGTAGGTAGTTATATAGATTAGTAGGTATTCAATCTAATTTCAAATACAAACTAGACTCTAGACTCTTTTACGCAGGCAAATTTTGAGAAAAAAAAGATAGATGAAGTACGAGAGATGGAGAGAAGAGAGTAACACTCAACAGAAAATAGGCAAAACCAAGACCACATACGACATCACAGCAGAACCACATACAGTATGCAGTATGCTCATCAATATGCTTATCTTTGAAATTTGGAAGGGGAGGAAACTTCCAATTTCCACATTTACCCTTGTATTTTTGTATGGTAAATGGTAAAAGTGATAAACATTTTATAGGATACCGAGAAAAACTGGGGTGTAATGGGAAAACAATGAATTCATTCATTGATTTTTATTGATGGACGGATGTCCTCTGCCTCTTTTCTCTAAAACCCTAGATATTCTTGATATTCTATAAAACTACAGTGCCTTTTTAAATACTTCAGTACACGGCCACTTAAAATTAATACAATATACAATATAGAATATTATGAATAGTGTATACAGAATACAGAATATGTACTGTTTACTGATACCTTGTTGGTCTTTTATTGACCCCTTGTACTTAAGTATAGAGTATAGGCAAATTGGAGTACTGACCAGATGAAAGTTAAACACTTGTGTATTTTAGGCAAAAAATAGTACACAACTAGATACTAGATATACCCTGAATGGTTGTAGTTTTATGTATAATTTGAAAAACCCATGAATATTATTTAAAGAATTTTAAGGTTGGACACAACTTGATCCATTTGTATATTTTGAAGAACAAAAATTCAGATCGGAAGAAAAATCATTTGTAATGATATCTGTAATCTGTATACAGCGTAAAGTGTTCACTGTACACCATGTTTGACAATGAACACAACAGCCGTTCTTGTTATTAACTATTGACTATTGAGTAACACCGGAAACATAATGCTGATATCTAACACCCACCAGGTGCATCCCACCTACTAGTAGTAAGTGTACAGTGTACATATCACAGCTATTTCACTAGAACTAGAACAAATAAAAATTATTACGAATCTTGGCCAATACACAATAACAGCTTTATCACAGTTTATATATAGACTAAAAGTCAAATATTTATGCGTGTTGTGTGTGAATTCTGGATTCTGGACTGTATCTTGTATCTACAATCTACAGTATGGGTTCTGGAGATTGATTGCTGTTTGTTTACAAGTTACACTGTACATATATTTGATGTAGGGTAAGTGGTAAATGGCAAAACGAGACGTGCTATATCATATCTTGCCAAAGTTCCAGAAAATAATAATAATTAATAGTAATAAACAGGTATCTCGAAAAGATGGCGACTAGTCTCCAGGGCTAGATAGATCAAAATGACTCTTCCTCTAATACCCGGCGGCGGATAATCACAAAGGATAAAAAGAGAGAAGAAAATTATGATTTTGTGTTCTAAATTCCAAAACAGTCGCATTTTTTATTTATTTTTCAAAATAGAAAAGGGAGAAAGTTTGTTCAACGTGATTGAGAAAAAGATGGTTGATTAGTGATTGTTTGATATTTTTCAACAAAAAGACTAATTAAATAGTCTCAAAGTATGAAGAGTTATGAGAAAATGAGAAAATAAAAGTATAAAAAATACGCAGTCACTTACGCATTTACAATGACAGTGTACATGTGTTGTATATTATACATATACAATGTGCATAGTAGTAGCAGAATGTTGAAATCATTGTTTAATGCTTAATACTTAATACGATTAAGGATAAGCAAATACAACACACTACAGAATAAAATACTTGAGACAAATCTACATGGTGGTAAATATTGAACATGGAATGTTGAATGCGAGAACAATTCACTTAGGTCGACTAAGCATTTTTTGTATCATGTCTTTGGTCTACATAATATATATCAGATAATATATATTATTATACCATAAACAAATAACTTTCTAAAAAAAATTCTAAAGAACAGGAAAGTACAAAATACTAGATAAACAAATCTTATTTTTGACCAACCGTCTTTATTCCGAGTGTCGCTGTGTACAAGCCAAAGCTCGTCATCATCAAAATGGGCATCACCTACGGAAAACAAATGAGAGACGTTGTTAATATTTTATCATGATATGAATTATGCCTTATATGTGATATGTGATACGCATTGTATTTTGGATTTATAATTTATATTTATCCGACCTTCTTCTAAAAATAAAAGACGGAAGAGATAACACTCTAATTAGTAATAATACAACTGTTTTACTTTATTACAACATGGAGCAAATACAAACACTTAGATGTGTAGAGTGTAAAGTGTGGAAGTGTAGAAACAAATTTTATCTATAAAATACTGATAAAGCTGTTGTAATTACCTCCTTGACCGCTGCCAGGGAAAAATGCTAAAGTGAACAAAATAAATGAATCCTTATATGATTTGTGGTTGTACCATAGAATACATGTAATTTAAACTATAGGATTAAAAATAAATAATGTAATTATAGGATTGTAATTAGAAAGTAGTACCGTGAGCCAAAATCGAGCCAACACCATCGAAAGGATAACCATCATCGTGCCGACCCCTATGTATACATAATACATAAGTTACACACAGAATATTATTTGTAGCTAACTAAAAAGTATTGCTTTTATTAAAATGTTCCGTGTTATCATTTAACATTATTTATCATACCTCTCAAAAAAGATTCGAATATCAGCCTCATCTGCACGTTCCTTTCCCAATCGATGGAAACTGAGTGTAGTACTGTTTGCCCAAACGTTGAGAGCATGATACAACTCATTCTCAATGTCCGACTCTCTCCCTCGACGGTTATTTGACGATTTTTTCAAACTGAAAAAGACATTGTCCATTGAAAAGAATAATTATTATTTTCCTCGTATCGTATCATATCATATCATGGTATACATTGTGTATCTCCTTATAAATAAACTCATTTATTTTTTCATTCTCTGTGAATTCAGCTGGAATGTTGTCGAAACGATAAGAAAGTTGTCAATAAGGTATACGGTCAATGATCAATGTGTGGTTATTTCTTATCATTTAAAAAATAAAAAAGATTTGGTACTCTCTGTTTGTACATATAAAGTATACAGAACACAGACATTCTGTAGACTTTGATTTAAAAGTGTTGGAATTCTTCTTGAATTTTACCTTCATTGTTTTATTGACACAAATAGTAAATTAAAGAACAAACAATCAATAAATAAATAAATAAATACAAAACAATTATTTAGATTGTAGATTTTAGAGAATAGAGAATCCATTCATTCCTATTTCCTTTTTATTCCAACAGTCAACACACTCACCCGTCTCATTTTTCTCTAGCACACACAGCTTGCTCAATGAGTTGTCCAGTTTATTTTTATTTTTATACTGCTCTCCCTTTCCCTCTGACTCTTGTTCAACCCATTTTGTGTACACAGAAAATTACAATTTTTCAAAGTAAAATAAATTTTATTTGTCTCATGTAAATAACCTGTGTGTAAAATGTAAATACCATAAAACATAGGAGTACAAAATACACACTTACAATTCACATATGTGTATGTCTAAAGTTCCAATTTTGTCAATGATACATTAGAATTAGAATATTAGAACTTTGGGGCAACTAACATAGGCTTCTCTTATATTACCCATTTCCCTTTGTTTTTCTTTTGGTGGCGAAGGAAAATTCATTTTCATTTTCCTCTGTTTTTCTGGCTACATTGTTTTATTGTTGCAAAGGAAATGAGTGGTAGAGTGGAGAGTGGAATTCTAACCAGGGAATTCTACAGATAGGATTTGAACGGATAGGAACCAATGACATTGACCAGATTTACCATGCACCACATGTCTAACGTCTAACTAACTAACGAGCCAGTTCTTGTAATGTTTTCCTCACACTCATGCCCAAATATTTGCCAACTTGGATTCTCAGTGCTCAATGCTCAATGTTAAATGTATCCTTATCAGCCTCTTTTATTACCGGCATATTCTATTCTCTCTAGTCCCTAATTTTATTTTCCATAAAGTTCAAAAATGTACCAAATACATAGTAGATACATTGAACATTGAGCATGTTACATCTGTCTCGTGTGGAAAATGAAAATTTGGCTTACTCCAGGATTTTCTACATAAAATATTAGTTTTAAGTTTTAAGTTGTGGGTAAATAGTAAATAGTATATGATAAATGTCTCTGTTGAGTTTACAGAGCTAGAAAAAAAGTCATCAAAGTCAAAGCGAAATCAAATTCAATTGAAAACAGAAGAAAGTACGTACACATGTAAATTCGTGACTCAAAGTAACTTACCATAACTTTTATGACTACAACTCACAACTTTCTGTAATTTTTGGTATCTATTAACTAGTAAAAGTACACTGGCTACTGGCTCCAGTTCTATTGCTGGTGGCTGGTTGATGCAAAGAGAAAGAGAGTAGAAGGAACATGGAAGAAAATACAAAGTGTTACATACGTTGTTTCCATATCAAGACAGAAGAAAGAAAGACATCTGCACTAGATACTAAATACAACCATCAACTATTAACCATTATGTATTCTTAACGCGTACTGTATACTGTGTACATAAATAGTGTATAGGGAATAATACTGAAAGATAATTTTGCACTTGAAAAATATAAATAGTAAGTATGTAAATAGTAAATTTCACCAAATTTCCTCACATTCACGTTCTTCCATTTTTTTAGACTAAATACTAAATACCTAAGACATAACGCAATAATAATAACTAACAAGAGTGAGGAAAGAGTTTTGAGTTTTGTCCGTTAGCAAAGTTGTGTTTGAATTTTGAAGTTTGAACACATTTAAATATCTACCACATGCACATATCGCATATCACGTTTGTCATCCCCATCCTCCGAGTGAGCACTAACATTTCCTACAAATTTCCAACTGACAAACCAAACGCAAGACGTATTGTATAATATTTTTATAGGTAGTCAGTAGTCAGTAATCAAATAACCATCACTTAAATAATAAGTAGCACACGGACAACTTGGTCTGACTGCACGCACTTTTTTTACTCTGAAAGTTGTTATTGTAACTTGTAGCTAACTAAATCCTCGACCTCAACAAGCTAACTCAAACCAAAACCTCAAGATCATTTTACATATTTGTTGGTGAATTTCTAAGCTCTAAACTCTAAACTCACATTTGACATTCTTTACTCCTTACTCTTTAGACTTTACACACTGCACTATTGTAGTTCTACTCTATGTTGTCTATGTTGTATGTATGTAGAATGTAGAACAATTAAAGTTGGCAACCATATGTACACATTAATTTGATATTCACTCTTCACTTTCCCATAGTTTTTTTTGTCACAATATTATTATAAAATAGGATATACATTTTACATACAATTTGAAATATGATGCATCGTACATCGCACATCGTACATTATGTATTAGTATTATGTACATGGTACACGAATTATAGAAATATATTACTTTTGTTACATATAATTCTACAGTGTTTTTACCACTATTTGGTCGTTGGAAAACAGAGAAGGAGGAGCAGGAGAAAAAAGAGAGGGAGAGAAAAACTACACGTGTACATGACATGTGAGAGAGCATTTGAATGAGAAAACTTGTACATCTTTCTTTCTTTCACTCTCTGCTTGATTCTGTTGTCTGTAGTCTGTCACTTTTTGTATATCATTTGATATCAGTTTCTCTTCTGTTTACATTTGACTGCTATAGAAAGTAGTGCTAACTAATAGTGTATAGTGTATAATATAGTGTGTAGTATACGGAACATGAAATTAATTTTTATTTGATATAAATATATTATTATGTATACAGTAAGTATATGCATAACTAGTTTTTAGTTTGGGCTTGGACTTTCTTGTAAAGATGCATAAATACATCAAAGACATAATTTTTTTCAAGTATCCTAAAGTCAACTCTCAAATCTCAACTCCCAATGAAAATGCTGTTAGAAATACTCAAGACTCGAGACTCAAGGCGACAACGAACAACACCAAAGTCCAACAATTCAGATTCAGAGCGTCTTATCGTATCAAATTCAAGTTGAATTATTCAACTTTATCATTCATCATTCACTGATATATTAGATATTAAGTATGTCATATGTTTTACAATGTATTTAGTACATGATATTCTTTGTCGTTTGTCTATCTTCCAAACACTTGAATATTTAATAGTGACAATAAATAGTCAATAAAACCTGAATTAACTCCTTGTCCGCATAATTCATAAGTCAAAAGTAGTAAAGGCAAACAGAGTTTAACTGAATATAGAACTGACCAACTCCTCGTGCATATTTAATGTTTATGTCGTATAATATTAGGGAAAATACAACCATGATTTTGTTTATTGCGCATAAGCATTTCGTGTTTTATATTTTGTTTTGTGTAAAATTTCATGGTGCTAGCTAGTGCTGATAAATATTTAACAAGATTTTTGTCTTTTAATCTTCGGCTTTTACTTTGATTTATGTATTCAGGAAGGACTATTCTTTCAAATTTATCAGGTTAAAAATATTTTGTGTTAGTTAAAGTTTGGTTCGAAGCCTATCTGCATACTACATCCTACATCCTACATCCTACATCCTACATACACTTATTTACTACATATTATTATGAGTGAGAAGACGTCTTGTGATGGATTTCACGGTGTTATTGGCTAACAGAAAGAAAAACAGACGGTGCTTTTAAAGTATAAAGTACATGTAGTGTGTAAAAACATAACATTACTTACTATTCCTGTAGGTTTTCGTTTAAGCTTGTATAGTCGATGTGTCGACTGTCGGCGTATCTAGATATATTCTATACACTTTACACATAGAACATAGTACATCGATATAATATAGAATAATATAGATGCATACACAACATTTTTGAAAAGAAGTGTGGAAAAACCGTCTCATCACAGACTGTAATTCTATTTTTTGCCCTTTAAAACGTCCTATGTTCTAAATAAGTTGTAAAAAATATTTGAAAAAAAAAATATTACATGCATGGTAAATGGTAAAAGTAGACATAATACAAACGCCCAATTTCATCATCCATACTCTATACTCGCACTATACTCCACAATCCATACCACATACTATAAAAACACTCTGCTATCCCTAGCACAAGAGACATTACACATATTGAATATTGGCTACAGAGAAAGATGAAAATGGAATCAACAGCAAAGAGGAAGACAGAAAAACACAGTTAGATAAAGCGGAAAGGGTTTAAACTTTAGAAATGAAGAAATTGAAACGAAGCCCTCCAAAAACGTAGTATTAAAACTAATGGCACTATTTTGACATCTCTTTTCTCTCACTCACTCACTCACTCACTCTCACTCTCTCTCCATTCTGTTCCCATCTCCTATCTATCTACACATCTATCAATATATATAGGTACTGATGTTCAGCATTCAACATTCGACATTCAACATTCAGCGGACTAGAAATAAACAGACAAAAAGTTAGTACGGTCTGAAGCCCTGAATTCTACATTATAAGCTGAGCTGAGAGACACTTAAGAATCGTCAGAGTCTTGGTTCTCAATCTGACCATCGTCATTGTAAAGAAAAGTCGAACATTTACATGTGTGATGGTACACAGAGAAAACTGCGTCTAAATTATATTGTACGTTTCTAGATTCAAGATTTCACATAGTGTAAGTTGTTGGATTCTAATTTTAATTTCAACTCTGTACTCAAACATGGAAAGTTTGTACATATAGCCAATGGCATGGGTTGCAATCCATTACGCAATGGAAAGCATTACAAAATTTTCATCGTTGCCAGTATACTATCATTACTATCCCAGTGAAAAGGGAAATTTAGAAAGTAGTAAGTTTAAAACAAGAAAAACGAAAAAGAATAATAATTATTATAAGACATGTAACTACAAATAGATCTTAAAATTAATGAATAGAACTTAGAGTAGTAAGGTAAAGAGAAAGTAACGGTTTGTTTGAAATTAGTAACCCTTATTGCCATAAAGTTTCAGAATTCAAAAGCTCCGTTCATTCAACGGCTGACTGAACTGTTTACGATATAAAATGTAAACTTTAAGAAACCACACCTATTCAAAAAAATAAAGGGATTACTTAAATAATAGTGATAAACATTCAAGATATAAGATTTTTCAAATTTTGGAAAATAATCATTATTATTGTAAAAAATTGAAATTTGATGAACAATCATCATAAAATCAACCAATAACGAGTTGATTTGTACTACTACTGAACTGACTGATGATAGAAGTAACATAACACAATAATTTTATAAATAATAATGCACAATCCGTAATGTTATTCTTAGTTATTACAAAATAAAACATAAAAAGTTGTGTAACAGTAACGGTAAAACATGACTTGAAATTGGAGGAACTCATTTTTCCTTTTATACAAGATAAGATTATAGCTTAAACATTTGAATGTTGAATACATCTATAAATAATAAATATTATATATGCAGACTGGATAATACAGTGCATCATACATCAAGTCACTTGACTTGGCATTTGACAAATGGGATGAAGAAAATATTCTCAATTCTCAATGTGATATACCACAGATATATTATGTATGTTGTATGTATTTATTTCATAAATAAAATAGCGTAATAATATAACAGCGATAACGAGACCAACTGAAAAACTTAAAGGGGGTAAAATGGCATCTCATGAGTTTGATACGGTTCAAATTCGGTTGAATTGACTACTCCAAACTCCAAATCCCAGATGTAAAATGCACAATGTGCGATGTGTGTTGCGGTTGGAAAGTGAAGAAGACAGTAGACAGAGACATACAACAAGTTTAGTTTAGATTTTAGAAGTGGAAGAAGAAGAAGAGTTACAAGAAAAACGGACACTACCAGACCAGACATCCGATAGGGTTAGACTGCTCTAAGTTCTCACTGTAGATGAATGTAGATGATATGTAGACGTTGTTTTTAGACTGTAAATCGGCTGCTCACTCTGGAGGTTGTGACCACTTTCAACATACAACATACAGTGTCAAATTGGTAATGTAATATATCAAACACTTAATTTTTAACTGCATTTGCATAAATTCGGTCACCACCAGAAGAGTGAGTAATCGTTAAGTCTTTGTCTATAGTCATCATAATCAGATTCAGCGAAAGGATCACCTTTGACCTATCCATTTGTGACAAAGGAGAATACACACGTGCATAGTTACTCTTCAACTATCAATGATTTAAAAATTGTTGACGGTTTCAGTTTTTCCATACCCTGCACATTATATATATATATATGTATTATACGTACATATAGCATATTATAGGTATCAAATTTCAGGTAAAAAGTGAAATGAAATAACTGAAGTAATAAAATTCTCACCCAATGTCAGTTGTTGTCAGTTGACACTCATTTTTCATACATCTTGTTATTGCAATATTCAACAAATAAAAACAGATTTCATCGTCAAAAGCATTCCTTTCAGTATAATTTCTGCATCTAAATAATGAAGTTATCAAAATTAAAAGCATTTTTTGTACTACGGACGAATCTGTGAAAGAAATCAATCAATGCTAGGCTATATATATATGTATTTTTTATCTGCTATACTTTCTCCAAGTACCAGTCTGGGCCTTTTAATATTCCATGGACAGAGTATACTGTGCATGAACATGATTGAAGAATGGACGATGGTATAGAACATTCGCATACTTTTCAGTGGGAATAAATACTTAATAATTGAAAATAAAAGTATTTTCAATGAAGGCTTTTTATATTATAGATTATATACTACAGATTCAAATCTTTCTTGCAATAGCTATCGCGGAAGTTGTAGACTTTCTTTTCTTTTGTAACGTTTCTTTCTTTCTTCTAAAAACTTTTAACTTTTCACTTTCTCTTTCCGAGAGCCGGGAATTCAATAAATTCAAAATTTGTGAATAAATTTTGAAAGTGAAAGGCCTGTTTCTACTAAGTCCTATCTACTATCTACGATTGTAGAAACTTGTGCAAGTACTCTAATGACAAAAAAAATACTGAAATTCTGATTCTTTAGAATTTTCCCATTCTACATATTATCGTATGGTCAAAAATTGAAGCCCTATATGAACATGGAAAAATGAATAATGGGTTTTTAATTTAGAATTTGAGCGTACATTGTACAGAGGACCTAGTATTGAATTGAAAAAAAGTCATCTATCATCTTGTATTACATTAAAATACGAATTAATCTTAGTAATATTATGATTTGTTACTGTTGAAAATTGAAAACATAAAATATCAATATGTGATAACTGTCTTTTTTTATCCAATGACTTTGACGTCAAAGGATTTTCAGTTCCAGTGGTCAAAAGTCACACGCATTCCAGAGATAAGGAAAGGAAAACGAGCCTAAATAAATAAATACGGACATTCACTTTCTAAGAAAGTGCTGTATTTTTTCAACTACTATTATTTCTCCTCTATACATTTAATAATAATATAAAACTGATTAGATTCACAAAATGTAAATAGATAACATAATATTTACTAGACAGAAAATATCAGTTTTTACTAAAGTTCAAAATCAGAAAGTATAATTTCATGAATCTTTTGATGGTAAATGGTAAATGAAACCCTTAGAATAATAAGTAATAAAAATACATTCTGCCTATTTGTTACATTAATTGTACTAATTATTATTAAGGTTTCTTGTGATGATTTAATACTAATAAAATTGAGAATAATATCACTGCTAAAAATTCACTGCTTTCATTTTTCCGCAAGACCAACTGACATTGAGTAAGAATTTTTTGTCGTCAAATTCAAATATGTATTTCGGGAATTTTTTAATTTTTTTAATTTGAATAAAATTTTGATAATTGACGTACCTGTGACCTGTTGTAATATTTGTCAATTTAATATTTAACTAAATCAAAACTGACCTGACCTTTTAATAGAAGTTCGTACAACAACCAGAGGATTAAAATAATATATTCGCTGACAAAAGAAAGACTAAAGCCCAAACACTTTCTTCCGTGTCTGTCTGCTGACTGTTGATATTTTATATTTTTGGATTTGTTAAACGAAATGTAAGTACAAATCTAAAATCTACAAGATTCGCTTTTTATCACTTTCACAACTATCATTATCAGTATTCACTCTGTTTTATGTCTTTCTCCACAAAATTGTACTTGTTATTATTAATCCACTTGATATTTGGTAATTGAAGGAGTGTGACCGGATATTCAACTTGGAATCCTAAATCTAGACTCTAGATTCAGGAATCAGCACTCAACGAAGAAAATTAAAACCCCTAATTCGTAATTACTGGACAATAATTGGAGCTTTGGTGTTCCGAACATTTCAGACAATGAGGAAGAGGGGGACAGAAGACTATTTTGATAAATCTTTTTTTGCTCTTTTTCATCAACCTGGTCATTATATCATCATCGTCCAAGGTTTTGTTTCAAATGAAGAAAAAACACAAAAATAATATAATGTAATAATAATACTTCTAATTATTATAGTCTGCAAAAATTATATTTTGACTGAATGTTGTGGATTTTTGCCTTCTGATTATAAAGCTACAACTACATTGAAGAAGAAAAGAATCTGATTTTCACTACTATAATTCTGTGTACTGGATAAATAGAAAAATAACTAGAATAATAATAATATGATAGCATTAGACAGTGAGTGTGTCCCTAATCAAAAGGGAGATCTATGAAATTGATTTAAATTAAAAGGTTGAGTCAGACTGTGAAAAAAAAGTTATACGATCTTATTTTATTATGTGCCTCTGTGGCATTTGTTATATTATACAATATGTAAAAGTGTTCCCTATATCAATTTCGAGCAAGTGATACATTATAAACGAACTCAACGCTCCCCTACTTTTGGATCTCTGATCGGATACATATTGAATTATATTATACAGAATATTATGGGATGAACTTGAATAGCAGTGCTTATGTACTTATTAATCCTGAATTAAGTTGTGTATTCGAGTGGAATTTTCTCAATCTAGATTCAAGTGTACTATTCCTACGGTCTAACGTCTAAAACTGAATAAATACATAATAATATGTAATACTTATTACTAACTTCTTGTCCTCTGATCATCACTTCTCCCTCTCTTTCATCTACTATCTACAAGTGTTTCTTGATTATAATTGAAATCTCTCTCTCTCTCTCTCGCTATCGTCTTGTACGTCTAATTTTAATGTGCGTGTTTGTAAATGAACGGTTCTCTCTTCTTTTTTTTCGTCTTTTTCCATGAAGTGATTACTCTTTATACAGTTAGTTAGCTTGTGCGTGTTTGTTTGTGTGTAAGTATTATAAATACTTTTCTTTCTATTTTCTAAATGATCAAAGGCCTCTGGAACTTAAAAAAGAAGATGAACCAAGAACATGGTTGTAATATTAAGACGACTGTGATGATATATATAATGATGACAACGACAATGGCGGTGACGTAGATTATTATAGAGCACAAGATAAATCAAAAATAAAAAGAATATTGTGTGGATTTCTGGACGCCGTATGTGAACTTGAAAAATGCAGTACACAGTTTAAAACAAAAAACTTAAAATTAAAAAATTATTCCATCCAGAAATTTTGAATTTTAAAAAAGAGGATGAAAGACAGAAGATAAAACTTTAATGTAATGAAATGATTCGGAGGCTCGTCAGGAGCCTGGAAATTGGAAGCAAGTGTCACAGAGAAGAGCTGCTGTTTGACTGAGTACTGAGCTTGGGTCAGCCGGTGAATAAATGGATTTCTCAGTGAAATTTAACCCTGCTTTAGCATCTAAAGCCCTCCTCCTTCCAACTACCAAACTCGACACTCTCGTCATATGTACATTGTACATACACATGCATGTACGTCAAACTACACATTATACATTATATAGATTGTGATTCTCTCTATCTCTCTTTCTCCAAGTCCTCTTCTTCTTTATGTAGTATACTAATAATATTGTACATAAAAATCTGGAGCACCAACCAAAGATATTTACTTAAATATCATCTTATACATACACCCTGCCTGATTCATCACCAACATCATAATATAAAACATATTGTACTATATGCACAGCATACAGAAAGTTAGAAACCAGATGCGTAGATAGTAGATGTACATTGTACATACGACATTTATTATACATACTGCAGGCGTTTTATTATTATTATTATTATCATCATTATTATATTGATGGATACTGAAAGAACAGACGTTTGACTTTATAAAAGAAATTTCCTCGCTCTTTAGTTGATATAGCTGTCTTTTGTGTATTAAGTACAATACATATTACATATTATGTATATTAAAACCATATACCGTATACCATTAGACATTAGGTTATAGAACATTTATATAGATCCTTTTGTGTCTTTTGTCTTTAATATGTTTTTGCAAAATACACCCCAAATATCAATTGCATTAATGCCCATATACTTTTATTATAGTAATATGTATGCAGTATCTAGAATCTAAAATCTAGAATCTAGATTCTAGACTTGGCATGTACTGCTTATAAATGGGGGAAAAAATATAAAATACGTTAAATGTCAAACGTATAAAGCTTGTTAAGTTTTTAAAGGTTAATTCCGATTTAGTCGTTTATCGTTTCTCCATTTTATTACCAAGTCGCAAATGCATATTATGAGTTATGAGCATTAAAAGCATGCTGTAACTTGAGACTGGAGACTGGAGTTGAGCATTCTTCTTCGGTGAATGGTGAATGGAATTACATAATGATAAAGATGATAATAGTGAAATTGAGCTTCATGTTTTCTGGTTTAAGCCAAAAGATATTATATATAAATTTTGGATTTTCTTGTAGCGTGTACAGTGTTTCTACAATGTATTTACAATGAATGTACATTGCAAATGGTATATAATACATAATATAATCTAACATCGTCATATAGCACCCACCCCCTGCAACATGGCTAATTTCAAATGACTTGTCAAAAAAAAACTACAGAGAGAGAATAAGTTAGAACGAGAGGAAAAGGAAACTGATCGTCTTGTTTCCGAGAAGAGCGAAAAAAACCACAAGTCGAGAAATCCTGTGTAACAAATTGTGTTCTGTATTCTGTATTCTACATTATCAATATTCAATATTATACCAATACCACCAACAGACCAAATTTTCCAAAGTCCAATACCGAATATCAAGTACAAGGTATATACATATTTATGATGTAGAGTATAAAACCAGTATATTTTCAATCCTTTAGGACTTTGAAACAGCCATACCATCTGAAATCTACATATAAATATATTTTGTACATGTATATAGGAATATTGACAGAAAAAATGAATGCAGAACTTGAATTTCATGTTTGTTTCAACTCTTGGTTTGGGTTTTGGGTTTTGGTGTTTGATGGCTGGCGTTTGGCATTTGGTTTTGGTGTTCTAATACTGTCACCCTAATACAGTTACAAGTTACACAAACAAACTGTTGTGTACTTACACATAGTACATGTATGGAAAAATATTATACATTATACAGATTCAGATTCAGTATGAAGGATCTAGAAAGAAATGTCTTGTTTTTACAGAACAGAGAATACAGAGTACAGACCAATAACAATAAGCAATAACTCTTTGAATGAAAATCCAGAAACTAAATTCAAACCAGAAAACCGCCCCACATTTTGTATAATATATCATGTAGAATATAGAATGTAGAATAATAATAATAATCATAATACGCCCCCCAAAAATGTACATGATCTACAATACACGCGCATTGTACATATGTTTTTCACAAAACTATCCAATTTCTTTTCTCTCATGTATCGCATTTCCATTTTTCCCAAGTGAGCCCAAAATTTCACGGCTATATTATTTTAATTGTATAATTTAGTGACTTTGCATAGTTTTAATCTTTCATCCATTTACATTTTATATCCACGTGCTTGTTTGTAGAATTTTGTACAAAGTACTTTTCTTATTCATTTTCATCTGTTGTTTCGATTTGAAGAAATTATTCAAACTTCTAAATAAACTTGTAACTTGTCACATTCAAATTTTTGGACAAGATCTTTAAATATCATTCCGCATGACTTGTCGAATAGTTGTGTAATCTGAAATCTGAACAAAAGAACCAACGAGAAGATGAAGGAGAGGAAATGTGCATTTTATTATGAGTCAATTTGCCATTTTCCTTGTCGCTGTCTTTGTCTTTCTCTTTGTCATTTTTCTTTCCGTTTTTTTTCATGCATTTAGCATTTCGAGCTTTTTTGGAACTTCAAAAGTTTGCCAACTTTTCCCCATTTGCCTGCCTCTTTCCCGCTGTCGCTCTATCTCTCTTGTGTATTGTTTTATGGCTGATTCTTAAAGTTTGAGCAAAATATTGATGACGTTTCTTTCTATCAGATTCTTGGCTCTTGTTTCTTAGTTCCTTTTCTAGTTACTTTTCCACTATTGTGCTTACATATTTTAACATCAAATAATATATGATGCATGGTGCATAAACCTACAATCTACAATCTACATTCTACATACTTCAGATAGCAGATATCAGATCATGTTAATAGTTAATACCATATGTCGTCTTGATCTGTGTGCATTATAAACTGTACACATTTGTAATTTTTGACAAAGACAAGAGTTAAAAGTGACAACTTACTGGTGTTAAAATTTACAACGTCGCTTTCTCTATTCTTTACACTTTACACTCTTCGTCTTGTTCACGGTTTATATAAAATTGCATAATGCAGAAGATTGTTTTATTTACTTCATTTGAAATTTGACATGCTTTTATTTTTACCAAATTCCGATTCCGAAACAAGCATTGTAGACTGTAGATTGCACATTGTATATTGCATAGTATTTAAAATATTTAAATGAGCGTTCTCTGTCTTTATCATTTATTTGCCGAGAAAGAAGGACCTTCATGGAGGAAAATCCTCTAGCATTTCATGTTTATTTTATAAAAAAAGTGAAAAGTGAAAGTGCAGTGATGAATGTAGCAAATATCAAGCATTCAAGAGTTTTTTAAAATAATAAGCAGAAAAACAGAATGATATTTTTGCTCAGACCTAAATTAAATCCAACCCAGCTAAACTAAACTAGTGGATAATAGTGGATAGGGAATTTATTTATTTCGTCGTTTTTGGAATAGAAAATTGTTTCCTTTGCATGGAAAGTGGAATACAGAACAGAGCGTACAAAATATAGTGAATGTAGAACGTAGAGTGTGGAGTGCAGATGAGGATATGATCAAGAGGATGAGGATTCAAGATTTCGTATTGAGGATTGAACATTGAACATTGAACATTGAGGATACAACTGTTTATTTGTTCAAGTTGAATGCCTAAAACCTATCAGCATGTTTTTCACAAGACTTCCTCTCCTTCCCAAAAAACTTTCATGCCACACAAACGAAGAGATAAACAGGAGAAAAATCCATATATATATATATCCACATGTATATCACTCCATGTGTATATTTATATATGTACTTATCCAATATTCTCATATTATGTAGCTCCAGTATCTCTTTTGACTTTTGACTAGTGTGTAAACATAAAAATCCTCCTTATACATGTACAATGTACATATCTCATATCTCGTTCCGAATAGAGATATTTTGTACACAATGTACATGTATGTATCACGTATGATGTGCTATGTATATGTATGACCAAGGAGAGACAGAGTTTATCATAACATAACATTCACATTCGACATTCGACAGTTCCTTTTTACAAATATTTCCAAGATTCAAGATTCAAGATATTTGCATATAATATATATATAATATATATATAGTCGTGATCCATGACCGTATTCCAGTTTTGGTTGCTCTCTTTCAACATGGTATGTGATATGCGTATCATATTGTACAAAGTACACAGTACATAGTATATGGACATGCATAAGATGTATAACATCAAAGTCTTTCAACTTGGTCTTCAATTTGTGTACATAATTCTGTGTCTCAAGTCTCAAGTCAAATCTGACTAATCCAAAATCCAAATTCATTGGAATAGCGAGAAATACCAAATACCAAATACCCGACAGTCGTCTCTCTGTTTCTCCATCTCTTTTTCTTGTCCCGTTCCACCACTCAACGGTTCCTTTTTCCTTTCCTTTGCAATAAATTCTAATCGTCGTATTTAGAATTTGGACTTGTGAACTTGTTCAATGTACGCAGTCCGTAGTCTGTAGTATCTAGGATGAAGTATAAAGTATGAAGCATACAACATACAAGTATGTTTTGAGTTTTGATCTTTTTCAATGTCTTAAACCAAAGGATCCTCTTATTGTTTCTTGTTCCTCCGTACTCCGTATTATAAACTGGAGAGAGTAGAGAGTCCATAATGTATATTTTGGTTATAAAGTGTTTGCTTCACTCCAATGTACTTTGTTTTAGGTTATACATTCAACACATGTTATTGCGTATTCAAACTGTAAGTCCTTTACTTGTTATACGTCCTTGTTCCTTGTATATTTACAAGTGGAGTATGTAGGTTGTACATTGTACAATCAACATAATACACATGATTTGCTTATTACCATATGTATTCTGTATATAGAGTATATCGTACAGAGTATAGAGAATCGAGTATGCTATCAAAAATCCAAGCTGACAGTCTTTGATGTCTTTTGTATCTTGAAATGGTTAGTATTATTGCTATCCTCTCAAAAGTCAAAATCCTAGGTTCTTGGTATCTCTTGGATATTTTTTTTCATCCTACGTATTGTACGTTTAATATAATCTTTGGCTATATTTAATATTTGCCAAATATAACCAATCTGCGGACATGGTGGACAATAAAAATAGAAATGGAAACGGGTAATCTAATCTTGATTCATTTTTATAATTTTATTTTTAAAATGATGATTTCCTGTCCTGAACATCAAACATTGAACATTGAAAATAAAATTGAACATGCAGAATGTTGAGGCATGATTCGGATTCGGATGTCACATATCACATTGACATTATCAGTTATCAGTCAAAATTCAAAAGCTACAAAACACAAGACAAGAGAGAAAAGGAAGGATATCCCATGTCCAATTTTTATGACTTATGACTTATGACGAATTTCTCCTTAACTGACAACCCTCGAATCTCAAATCAGTTCAGTTTTTCAAACTCATCCTTCCTCCACCATAAAAAAAAACAGGAAGGAGTTATCATTACCATAAAACAAACGTTTTTGGTTCAGATTACAAATATGCACATTTGTATATTTCGGGATTTGGTGCGACACATAATTTTGATCACTAAAGAATAAAGAATGAGAAACAGAAAGCTAACTTATTATTGCACAAAATTTCAGTGTGCATCAAAAGTCAAAAATCAAACCGCCTTGGTTTGGTGTTAGATGTTTGAAGCTTGATACTTGATGCTTGATTCTACGTTCCAGCTCTGTTCCGTAGTGATTAACATTATAAATTGGTCCTTCACAATTCACAACTCCTACTCCGTACAAAATAATAACCTATTACTCACTGAAGGTAAGGTTCTTTCTCCGTCTCTCTTTTACTGTCTTCTTCTTCCCCTCCAAATCAGAATGTTCTACACTGGTTGATTTTCCTTGGAAATAGAAAAAATATACGACCATCTTGTGTCTGTCTGGTTTCTCGCCGTGAATACATGTGAATCTTTAGTGTAGTATGATAGTCTTTTCACTGTTCAAGAATGATGAAAACTGTTGGGAAAATGTCAGCCATATCGATTATACGTCATGGTCTGGCGATTTCATTCAATTTCTTCAAATGTCACAACGGAATGATGCGAGGTGGAGGACGAAGACGAGGACGAGGATGATGAAGAGAAAGAAAGTCCATATGGATGTACGGACGAGGTACGCGAAACGTGAAGTATCCTTTTGTACTCCGACTTTCTATTCTACTCTTCTGATTACATTGTTATTAAACTTTGGAATCAAAACTGTAAAGGCCATACTCCATTCAAATTTTCTCGGCCTTTCTTTTGTCGCTGAATCCGACGTCAGACATACACGTATGCCAATATACACGTAAACGTACATGTGTATGTAGTATATAGAGTGTAGATTCTCAAATTTCTCCAAGAAAATGCTTTCTCTCCATTTTCTCCCCTCTACTATTATGAATTATGAATTATGCATTATACTTATCATAATCATTATGATATGATTAACTGCATTAAGAATGTTCAATTTGGTCTCATATCTTAAGTTTTATATGTTAGGTGTAGAACAATTAACAATTAGGTATCTAGAATTACAATGGGAAAAGAAAGCTACTAAATTACTTAATGATGTGAGTATTCTCTCGTTTTTATTATAAGATATAAGATATCAAAATATTTAACTTTTTAATTATTCATAACAAAAAGTGTAATAAAAAAGATGAGATGGCAAAAATTCTGAAAGTCAAAAGTCGAAAATACGTATGTCAATTAAAAATTAAAAGCTAATCCTCGACGTAAATCGTAAATTAGGGCGTATTATAATAGCTATTAATCTGCGCCACAGGCCGCAGATAGGTAATATTACTTAAAAAGTATTGGAAGCTTGCTCATCAATTTGTACTGTAAAATGGATCATTTGATCATCATAATTATGAAATTTACATTAATACTCTTGTTTTTTTTCTCTTTGGTATGAATTTCAATCCTTTTACATCATGTTTTTGACATTCAATGCTCAAAGAACAAAAAAGTGACATGACAAATACCTATGCTTTTTACCGTTTTTAAAACATTGTACTCCGAATTTCGAAACATTAACGTAGCTTTAAAACCTATTGCAAAAGTGAGCATCAACTAAGATGGAAACATGAGGAATGAAACATGAAAGCTGAAAGCTGAACAGGGGTAAAACCTTTGAAACATTTGGAAAAAACAAGGGGTAGATTTACGCAGAAAGCCATCTCGTGTGAAAAATAAACACTGGTGCTCCATTCTGATGTACTGTCTAAGCGGCAGAGCTCGTTCCTTGGACAAAGTTCTAAAAGGATTCTCTCTTCAGTTTAAGCACACTAACACTGGTAAGTAACTGGTGAAGGGTGAAAACTATGTATTTTGTATTTCATTCGGTAGCTGTAGAATTTAGAAGTTCCAGTTTTTGTTCTGAGAACAAAATAAATTGGCCATAAAAATCTCTGGGTGCTTCTACTTTCTGTAGATTGTAGATTGTAGACTACAGATTGCAAGTAGAGGAATAAAATAATACAGCAATGTGCAAAGAGTATCGAAATTTTATATACGAATTTTTCAACGCCGTCTAATTTATTACGGCTACGGAGACTAGAGACTAGAGACTAGAGACTTGTGACTTGAGACAATGGATATTGGATGTTGTGCTCTGTACATTTTGTACTATGTTGGATTGGATGTGCACTGGACTAAAACAAACAATACAAAAAGTTCAATACCATCCGTAGTCCGTATTGAATTCCAAATAATTGATAATAGCTGTAAGCTGAGAACCGAGAATTGAGAGCGATATTAATGCGCGTAATGGTACATCGTACACAGGCTCTAGAATGTAGAACTTTATTAATAGGATAAAGAATGTTGTAAATCTAGTAAATTGCTGCACAGTTTGAAGTTTTGGACGATATTTTGTAACTTGTCTTTTGTCTCATCCATTCTCTTTCAGCCCGTCATTATTTCATAGCAGCTTTCTATTCCATTTTTCATGGATTCTTTTTCTAATTTTGTAATAATCGGATGGTGTCTTCATATTCAAAGTTTTTGTCACAAAGGACTAAAATAAAGGAATGAGGGATTGCGTTTCTCTGTCTCTACTTTCACTAAAACTTTTGTAGCCATTTTTGTAATTTAAATGATGCATTATTTTCGGAATTGCCCGCTCTAACAATAAGATTCCAACTGATTCACAGAGAAAAAATTTAGTGTAGAAAGTAAATTGACTTACCTCCAAGTAAGACTCGTAGTTGGCCAAGCTTGACCCTGGAGTGCAAATCTCTTTTTTCTGTCATAGGAGTTTGATGACCTGAATTGACCGGAGAGAATGTCAGGGTTCCCACACCTCGGTTTTCGCATCAGCCGTTTTGTGTCCTCATCCAACTCACCAGTCACGTTGATCTTGGCAAATGACTAAGAAAAAATACAAAAATTGCAAAATTTAAAACACAAGAAATTTTTTTATAGCATTTTATATTTAATAGGAAGGCTTTCAACCTTTTCATAAATCGATTCCACCATTTTATCCTTTTTTCCTATTTTTGTATGTAAATCCATACCGCATTTTAGTAGTTTTACTAGTCCATTCAGAATTCAGAGTTTAGAATTTTGAGTGTATTATAATATCTCTAAACTCTAAATTCTAAACGTAAAAAGTCCATAAATGATACAGTTGTCAGTAAAAAGTAAAAGGTTTCTTCATCATAAAACATTTAAGGGCTTTTATGAAACTGCAGAGTGAGGAGTGAGGAGTGCGAAAGGCGTTTACTTTCACTTTACTTTTTATCCATTTCCATCTTTCAGTTTCCAGTTTTATGCGTGTGAAATGGATCATTGAATTTTCTCTTGGTGCAAAGAACTAGATTTTCTAGATTATAGACGAGAGAGAGCTATATGACCCGTCTACTGTCTCCTTTCTCTAAGCTAGAAGTGACTTTTGGAAGCGCAGTAGTGGATGCGATAACTATTTTTATAGCTATTAAATTACACCATGATCTGGGATCATCATCATCATCCACTCAATCCAAATCGAAATTCAGAAAGTAGGAGAGAAAGTGCCGTAGGTAATAATATTAAGAGTTAAGAGTCATGCGGAGCTTATTGAACAAGTGAATGCAGTTCCAAGTTCCATAATAATGTTTTATGTTTTATAAGCTCAACGTTTTAGGTTCTAGCGTGTCCTACGTAGAGTAGAGTGATCATTTTATACGTATTTTTGCACAATGTCTATCTTCCATCTTCCACCCAGCTATCTATCTTTGCCTGCCAGCCTTGTAATTAATGTAGCATGATAGCTCTGAGCCTCAGACAGAGGGGAGAGTGAGACGTGAAATGAGGAATAATTGCACTTGGACGTATCATCCGCAATCCATAATCCACTCTCATGCCTCATCTGTCTATCTACAAACTATAAAGAACAGTGTATATTTAGTAAGGCCTCACATTTTATTTCTCATATTTATAGTTTGTGTTATTAGTTATATTTTCAGCTTTGAATGAAAGAATCATATTTGATATTGGCCATTGGCAATTACTGCTCTCCTGCTGTCATGCTTAAGTCTAACAGAAAAATTAGGCTGATGAAATGCTAAGCAATTATAGCAATTATGACATTGAGCATTGAGCATTGAGTCATTCAACCGAGTGCCGACTGCTATACTTTTTTTGAAATTCTATGGGCTACAGAATATAGACTAATTATTTTACATTATAATTCAGAATTCAGACCGATGAATTGAAGACTGAAGACTGAAAGTTGACAGTAGACGGTATACAGTATACAGATAGATGGCTTCCTTAATTATATTGTGCATAAATTGCTGTCAAGTGTCAAGTAAGTTTCACCACGAGCTGCATGTTTTATCCAGTACTTTTTACTATATATAATATTCATTGCATTTTATATTTTTATATTATACATTATGCACGTAGCTTGGACATTGTGCGAATTGCGAATATTACACCTCCTGCACTTTGCAACCTACAACCTACTCTAACATTTATGTGATTGAGATGTAAACCATCTGCAATCTGCACTGAACTGCCTTTTGTTGAGGGTTGGTTGAGAATGGAAGAGTTAGAGCGTATTATTACTATTCATGATTTATTTTCCAATCATGGACTTGACAAGTGAATGGCTCACTGTCAAATAAGCCTTTTTTAATTTTCTGATGCCGGGGTCGCTCGTTATTTGTTTGACCGTTGATGTTGATGCCGATGGTGATGATGATATAACCTCAATTCATAGTTCAGAGTGTATAGACGATAGACAATGGAGCTAGAGAGATAAATGTCAAATGTCAGGCGAAATAACAGTAGTCATCTGGCTGATGATGATGATGATCTCTCGTCACTAAAAACTTCTGTACAAACAGTAGTACGAGAAAATGGCCTCCATAACCATCTTACGTAAAATAATAAATAAATAACCTTCTGTCTCATCCAGTAATAATAATAATATCCTCGTCACTTACCATTACGTAAAAAACTCTGTTACGTCTCATTCAATTCATGTTTTAGTCTGAAATCTACTGTCTAGATTTTAGAGCCATGTGTAATGTATATGCAACATACAGTAGCAGTTTTTCTTTGTATGTGTAGAATGTAGAACGTAGAATAACAATACATGTGCAAATTTGAGAACGTATGGAGTACGGATTATGGATAAAAAATGAACAGATAAAACACTTGCGGGGGTTCAAATTATCTTCATATTTTCTATTTTATCCTGTATTCTTTATACCTCATACAGTGTTCAGTGTGCAGTGTTCATGTTCGTGGCAAAAAATTCGTCACTTACCAACACCAATTATACTGCTGTGTGTAATTTTCAGCACTTAGTACTCAGCACGTCTGCACATAATATGCTTTTGAGTTTTGAATTTTGAGAATTTTTTATGGATGAAAACTTTAAACTTGTAAACTTACTTGTAGATCTCGGATCGCGTCTCTCATCCGCTCCTCGGAAATTTGATCCCGGATTTCAAATCCAGACTGTGGAAGATAACCAAACTTGAGGAGGTAGCTTTGCTGCACATGTCCAAAACCGAAACCGAAAAGCAAACAAAAAACAAAAATTATATATAATTAGGTTTTATTACTTCACGTTTTTCTTTTAGTCATCTTCAATCTTCACAACTTGAAAATTGAAAATGGAAAATAATTTTTTAAATTGAAATAATGAGCATGTCTTGTAGCTTGTGGCTAACTTTCGGGTTTTGATGATATCGGACATTAAATTTAAATAGATATGATTAAATAATAATAACTGTGCATAATGATCAATGATAAATGATAACAACCGCAGAAATATGAGTAGACATTGTACAAAGTTGATTGTCCATGAAGCGAAGATGATTCATAATTATACGTTACAACTTACAACTTATGACAACAGGGTTCTTATTTCTTATTCTTCTTGATTTTTTTCAATTTGTTTTGGATATGCAACGTGAAATGATAAATAATACATGGTAAAAATAAACTGAAAAGGATGAATATGGTTGTCGTTGTGCTTGTGCCAATCATCATTATCATTATCTAATTCTGATTCTAATACTCACTCAAAACTCACAACTCAAGTATCTACTTGAACAATCTCTCTCTGTCTCTGCCCTGTACATTGTACGATATGATATTGTGTAAAATGGGATGTGTACTTTTTGCTTTTGTGTATTATGCATTTGTGAATTGCATTCCACTCCTTGGAATTTTTCATTAGCGAGTGTGTGAGTGAGTAAACTCATCCTGTCTTGAATCTTGAATGTTGCATCTTGAAAAAGATATTGCAAATGCCATATTTAAAATCCACAGGAGGAAGAGGAGGCTGTGTAACATGTAAAAACCTTTTTTTTCTCAATCTACTCTCTACGTTCGAGCATTGAGCATTGAGCATTGAACACTGAGGATCGAGTACTTGACACATGCAGAGTGAAGAGACGAGTGAATGACTCATAACAAACATGAATGCTGAGTATTGTATATCGTGGATTGTGAATTAGGAATTGTGATGTTAAGTATAAATATATCAGTGTGTAGAATAACAAGGGCTCTTATTATGTAATTTGTGTGTATTTTTTATCCACACTCCACACTCCACACACCTACCATGCACTTGATATACTGATATACGCACTTACACGTTGCACGCATGAGAACCGGATATTTGAAAAGTATCAAGTGTAAAGGAAAACAAGAAGGAGGCATTTCAGTCAATGTCTATTTGTAAAGTGCATTATACATGATCCATATCCCAATTTCCTTTCCCTGACAGTACACGATATGTACTCACGAATTACGAATACACAAGGCAAAAGTAGAAATGAAAAATATATCTGTATTCCTTGAAAAGGAAAAAAAACAGTCCATGTATTTTCAATTTTTCAGCTTTGGATTTTGAACTTTAGCCTTGTTCAGGTAAAAAAATTAAAAAAATGATCATTCTTTGAATATTTTATGGACTAGGGAAAGATTTTATTTTCGTAGTTGTGAAACGAGTAATAAACTGAATATTCCACAACAAAGCACAACGTACAAGAAATTTTCCAACCGGTGACCGATGACTCACTCGTAAAATGATTACTTCATTTGAATTTGGAATTGTTAAGATTTGAGAAGTGGTCACTTATGTATCTCTTTCATTTTAGATTTTAGATTACCTTTCCTTGCTTTGATTTGTTTTGCTTTGTTTATTGATGATGCATAAACGTAAAAACGTATTATGATTTTTTACAACTCATTCTCGATTTTCTGTTTAGCTTTGTGATGCGTATTCGTATTCGTCACTGTACAAATATTCAAGTATCGATAAAAATGTCAAAGGTATGACGTAAAACGTTTTGGTACTGCCAACAAAATAAGACATTAAAAAACGAAAGAAAACGTTTAGAGAAAAAGAGAAAAAAGTAATGAACGAAAAGAATTCTTCAGTTTTTTATGATACTCAAGTTAAGTACACGAGCTATTTGTTATTTGACCTCGTGGCTTTTTTCGTGCCTTTTTCTGTTTTCTGTTTTATCATCAACGTTCACTAGACGAGCCCTGTCTCCAGTCTCTACTTAATACTTACGCAATTTACATTGCTCACCTGCACAAAGTACCTTTTGTACACATAACATTATTGTACTATGTATTGTTCTTGATCTCTTCATTCTTCATCGTTTGTATTTTGAATGATCAACAGAAATATGTGAATGAATCACGTAAACAAAATGTACAGAATCAAAACATTCCAAACCCCGTAATCCTCAAAATTCAAAATAGGCAGCATATTCGGTTTCGAGTTTTGAACTTGTGATATTTTGCTATTTATAAGTAAAACTGCAATCAGCTCCCACATTCAAGATTCAGTATTCAAGATCAAAATGTTCCTGTCCCCTGTTGACTCTTTTTGCAATGTGAATGAATCAGCTGGGAATTTTCTATTTGTGGATATCTAATATCTATCACATTTTCTTCCTCATGTACATATGTTTTGCAGTATATAGTTCAGTTCATACATTGAGAATACAGAATAGAAAATTGAAAGAAATCCAAATATATTTTCAATTGATGATTTGATTATCACTTCCTCTTTCCTTTTTTTATGGATTTTAGTTCATGATACTTGCCAATTGCCAAAGGAAAACATTTATTGTGATGTAGGTGTAGGTGTCAGATAGAAATCAAGAAAACAGAAAACGACAATTTTTCTGGAATTCCCTCTTACACATTGCACATTAGACATTACATATAAAAGATACACCGTTTTTAGTTTTTATACTTACGGGTGAAAGAAAACAAATTGTGATGCACTGGCATCCAGATACAAACCCACAGA
>JAQGBH010001400.1:0-32951 GCA_034698265.1 Sminthurinus aureus | reverse complement strand
GCTAGATGGCTAGTTTAGTAATCGACGCGAAGCGTACTCAATGTGCCACAGACAGACACAACGATTCCAATACTCAGCTTCACTTCGTAAAAACGGGTTTCGCCACTTCTCTACTGTTGAAGAGCCGAGAAAGGCTGAGAAGACTTATAATTAAATTCAAATCTGAATGGAATGAAATGAAACGTAAAAAGGTCATAGACCGAATCCAGGAGAGAGTCACAAACGTATAATATATAATATTATTCATTATACATGAACAATCATGAAAACAACAAGGTATCTAATATCCCATGTCTAGTGTATGGAACAAGGAATGTGACTGAATTCTGATTGAAAATTGGGTTGGCAGATTCCAGCTACCAGATTCTAGATTCTAGATTCCAGATTCCAGATTCCAGTGAAATAAATATCCGTGCATACTCATTAATTATTAATTAGTCTCCTTGTCTTCACTCATTCATGAATAGCTCTGGAAAATTCCAAATAGTGCACATTCTACACTCCTCATTCTGCATACGATCCTTGTTCCTTGTTACAAGCTCCGGCAGAAATTACAATTAAATTCATTCATTCATTCATTCATATAATTCTCTGAATAATATTCTAATTATTCTATTTATAAATCTCCGACAAATTTTCAAAATTCAAAATATCAGAAAATATTTAGCAATGAGAAAACTTCCATCTTCCCATTGATTTTTCTGTCAGCTGTAAACTTCAAACGGAGAAGGACATTTACTGCTGTCTCTATATTTTTCTATTCAATACTCAATACATCATTATTATTTGTTTGTTGTTTGTTTTTTTGTTAGGTATTTATTATTTATGCTGTTTTCAATTTTCAAATCTTTTGAGTCTTTGAGCATTTGAGTCTGATTTTGTATTCAGTTCTTTTTCCCAATTTATTCCTTGATCCGTTTTGCAGGGGGCAACGACTGCTTGATTATTCAATTATTAGTGTGATGAAATTTCTAATAGATATACATAAAGGGATTCTTAAATGCTACATTTTGAATTCTGAATCCCAAACTAAACGCCATACACAGTATATACAATACAGTATACAGGCATAACAAAAAAACGGAAATCTTCTTATCTGGGAACTTTGCTCATTCATCGAATTCCATGAGCTTTGAGCCTTGAATGAAATCTAATATTCCGTTTTTCATTCTATACTCCATATTCCATATTCTACACTTGATAAAGTTACGGGAAGAGAGATAAACAAGACGGAGATTTTATTTCAAAAATCAAGTCAGCACATGAACAGGATTACGTAGAATGTACAGTGCACAATGTACAGTGAACAGTGTACAGTTTACAAAGAACCTGGAATATACAATATAAAGTGAAGTTTAGAAGATGGAAGATGTATTGAACTCTTTTTTTATTTATTTATACATGATAATAATATTATTCAGCCGTGATTTCTATGGTGATGCCGGTGTTGTGAATGGAGTGGTTTGAAAACTGAACATTGAACATATGAGGCGGTAGTTATTGGAGCTCCATTCTTCTTGCTCCATTCTGTATTTTGTATCCTGTACTTTGATGTGAACGTGGGATATTGGATATTACATATATTTTTTGTATTTTGAACCCTCTGCTTTGAATAGCCTACAAATATTGATAGTTTTCAGAGTGGAGGATGCAGAATGGAGAATGGAAGATGGAGAATAAAGGAAATAAAGCTCAGGAATAGAACGGGACGGAACAAGTTATTCCTCTTATTTTTAGACTTTTATATGATTGTTGATTATGCGCATATGGGAAATGGAAATGGAAAAATGGGGAATCCAGAATTCAGAATGTAGAATGTAGAATGGAAAATGAAGAAATGATAAAAGTAACTACAAGCTGCAAGTACGGTAAGAGGAAATCGGAGAATATAATGTTATTAGAAAAAAAGGATATCCAATCCACAAATGTTGTCTTACTATCCCAACCCTCCTTCTGGCATTCTTTCTCTCGCTCTCGGGGTTTTCTCCTTTTTCTCCATCTGTAAATCGGAATCGGAATCGGAATCCAAATCCATATCCATCCGTTAGATAGATTTGGAATTCTGAATCCTGCCTGCAGTAAAATCTGGTGACTTTATCATTCCACATCATCTAACGACGACGATCCGATCCGATCCGATTGCTCTTCTTTGGATATCTGTATACTGGATACTGGATACTAGATACTGGATGCTGGATACTAGATACTAGATACTTTACAATAAATGCATTTACCTTCTCCTCCATTCATTCATCCATCCTCGTATATCAGGATCAAAACATTTATCTATCCAAAAAGTACAAACTACGTATATATTCCTCATCTTTTTTGCTTACTCCAGTTCAACCCAAACAGCAAGAATCAAAGACAGAATGAGAGTCAAAGTCATTCTAAACTATCTATGCCACAAAGATACGATGGAATAACAGTATTTGCCATTCTCAATTCTCGGTGCTCCATTCTTGATTCTTGATTCGTGACTCGTGATTCTTGATTCTCAATTCGACGTTCGCCATTTGGTTCTTACGACTGGTGGATTTGAGATTTGAGATTTGGAATTTGGAATGGATGTGCCTAAATCTGTCCAATCTTTGTAAGAAATGTAACTTACAGAATGGGAATCCACATGTGTACACTGTATAATGTACTGTGTCCATTGCCCATTGTACAATGTACATTGTACATACTACATACACAGATACTTCGAAGTTGGAATCAAAGCACATTTCACATTTATTTTCTCCTTTCATCCTTTTTAGGAAGCGAAGCTGAGTATTGTTTTCCTTCGATACGGCTGGCTGTCTGTGCACATTGGGGTAATGTGAGACAAGAAAACTAGCGCCCTCTAGCGGGAAAATTTTCAAACTAGTGGGCAAGTTTATTATGTGAAGAATTCTTATACTCTGCTTCGCTTCCGGAGCCGAAAGCATTTATGCTTTGTAGGCGATATAAAATCCTCACGGAGGGAGGATTTTAACTTTATTCCATTCTGAATCCTCTGTGCTCTGTACTCTTCATGTGTGGAGTTCTCTACGCTCCGTGCTCTACGGTCTACGCTCTACGCACCAACCATCACAAGCACTAAGAGATAAGAAAGGGAAAAAAGGAAAGGAAAATATTTGTCTAGATTCTAGGTTTCACAAAAGTGAAGACATTAACTAGAGTGAATGGACTCTACTCCTCTAATCCTTGTCCAAAAAATATGACAAATGCGATTATATTACACTGCATTGCATTGCATTGGGTATTGAGCATTGAGCATTGAGTGCAAAAAAGAAGGGTTTACACATTAACATAATTATTATTTCAAGTCCAAAGTCCAAAGTCGAAAGTAGGCACAAAAACGTGGGGTTGAACTGGAAAACTCGGTTTCCTGTTTTATTTTGCATTTAGTTATAGAACTTGTCACAATTTTTCATCTTTTCTACCACAATATGTGGGAAATAAAGCAAAGTAAAATAAAGTAAAAATTCTCAGGATGGCGCCACTAAAAAGCTCAGGATTTGTCCGCTAGGTGCTACATTGATACATGCTAGGTAGCGCCAATACGTAGTTCAAATATGACCTCTAGGTGGCTAGTTTACTAATCGACGCAAAACTTACAGTGTAAAGTGCTTCAGACAGACAGGATGAACAATACTCAGCTTTGCTTCCTAAAAAAAGAGCGATTCAAAAATTCGAAATTCGAGGTGGGCGATCAAAGATCAAAAGCCCATCAAATAATCAAACTAAAATCAAAGCAGAATTTTATAGGTAGTAGAAACAGAAACTTTTCACTTTTCAAGTATGAAGGAAATTTTTGATGTATGATTTTCATGGGCATTTCACATTAAAAATTATACATGGTACATATGTCACTATGTATTCGTGGATCATGTTTTTGACTTGGAATCTGTGGCCGGACATGCTGCATTCTGCAATCTGCAAGGTACGATTTTCTAATTGTTCTAACTTATGACAGTAAATATTATATAGTCTACACATTTTCCAGAAGTATCCACCATCCAAAAACCATAACAATTCCAAATCTCAACATTTAACAATGCACTGCCTTTTATTTATTATTTATGAGTACATGAAATTATTAATTTGCAAAGTTGGGAGCACTTTGTAATTTGCAAATGGAGAAGACCAACAAGAACCAGATGAAGGATAAAGAGGACAGCCTGAACATTAAAATTGAATATGAATTTTGTTGCTGATGCATAGATTTAGCCTCTAGACAACAGACTCTAGATTCTAGATTCTAGACTCTAGATTCTGTATTCTAGATTCTAGGCTATTTTGACTTTATGCTGTATTATATTGCAGTGAATTGAATTGAATTGTTTTGTCTCCTTCCCCAACTCCTTTATGAATTCATATTCATACTCATCCACAGACTCATCTTCGTATTCGTATTCGTATTCATATTGTATTTAGTTGAGTGGGTCTGTGGCCATTTCTTTAATAAGTAGTGAATTGAGAGGAGCAAGGAGCAGTGGGTTATTTATTCTCAATGGTTGTCTCATCTGTGTGCCATAAAATTATATGATGATGATGCTGATGAACACAGACATACACCGAGACACAAACCCTTGGCTTGTCTCTTCTTGTCTCTTCTTGTCTTGTCACATCTATTTTGCCATGCATAGCTATTCTGATGGTACTAATGCTGGATGAAGTCTTGAATTTTAATTTCTCTCATCCTTCTTCTTCCTTCACACTTTTGGTTGTCTGGCTGGTTGGTGGGCTGGTTGACTCTACTACAATAGACAAAAGACTTTTCGGTTTCCCGTTTAAATATCTACAAGTAAAAGAGACGTGTGTATATTTGTATATTTGTATATTTGTAGAATGTAGATTGTAGAATGTAGAATGTAGATATTTGTGTATTGTGTATGACTCGAGATTGAATTCACATGAGTGCATCAAGTTAGATAGAGTGAAAGTGAAATTAAAAAGGACTGTTCTCCTTTCTCCATATAGTACAGATATAACCATGTTTTATGTTTTATGCGCGATTGTGTACTGTGAATGGTGAATGGTGCACGTTGTGCAAAATACGACACGATTGAACACATTAGATTTTAATTTGAGATCCAGGGCGCTAGAGCAACAGCAAAAGTCACGGTGAAAGTAGGAGAGTAAGAGAAGCAGAACCAGAAATATAAAACCAGACACAGTCAACTACAAACAAACACAAACGCACCAGGCATTGGAACTGGGACCAAAGTGAACACTTAAGACAATAAAGGTTTCACTAAGTTATTTCCTCAGGCTCTTCCCCTTCCACCAGTTCTCCTCTTTACTCTTTAGTGTTTACATTACCTTCTATCCTATTGCAACTCTACAATCTAGAATCTAGAATCTAGAATCTAGAATCTAGAATTTCTAATTATATACCGAGTACACGCAATACAATACAATTATTTTGGATATATTCCCTTATTTAATTCAGTTCTCTTGCCCATTTGGATACACTCTACAATCTACAAGCTACGATTTAACAAAATACTGTCAGCTGTCCTGTACTTTGTACTTTGCACGTTGTAGTTTGACGGGGCGAATCAGTTCTCTTTACTCGATCACTGCACTGTATCTATCACTGAGCAAACATGATGAAACTTCCCTGAGGTGAAATTTGTGTCAATGCTCAAAATTCAAAATAAATACTTGATTCGTCTCTTTTGTCTCTTGTCTATTGTCGTATGATGAAATACCTGTTATTATTTTCTACCAGCTCAACTCCATGTTCTGTGTGTATCTAAAAAACAAGTGTTATTCACACTACAAATGCAATACTCAACACTCGACACTGAACAGCCCTATTTTCACAATTCGTATTGCACACTACTCATCGAATGGCCAACAAGCAGAAGCACAGGATAGACCGAAAGATACGAACAACGGGAGATCTATCCATGCACACTGTAGATTTTAGATCTAAACGCGCAGACAGGATTGATAATTGAGAACCACTAAAATAATTTATTGAGAATTGAGAGGGAGTAGAGGAATGAACAAATCCAAATTTTCTACGCCAGTGACTCTGTACTGTACAAAGTACACTGTACACTGTACAGTGTACAAGTTTCTGAAAACAATTCTTTAGGCTATACAATTTTGAGTTGAATGAAGAAGCAGTCAGACTCAAAGACTGGGCCCTAATTCGTTTTTAATTGCTGTAATACGATTTTGACTCTAGATTCTACAGTGTACAGTCTAGACTGTAGAATGTAGAGATGAAATATTTCCATTTAATTTGCAATGTCCATATTATTTCTCTGTATCGAAATGATTTATCATGCCCTGCTAATTTTTTGTACTCTCAATTCTTACAGCCAACTTTTACATTCAAACATAAAAGATGGTTGCCAAATACTAAACACTAAACACTAAACACTAAACTAGATGGTTCAAAAACTCTTGTATAAATTCTGGATTCTAAATTCTAGATTCAATATTTCTATTTCTGCCTTTTACTTCAGGTTTATAAAAGAGACGGACGATGATTCGATTTATAAAAGCTTTCTACATTCTACATTTTACAGACATTTTGTCATCAAAGGTATTCTTGTTCATCATCGAGATGGAAATTTTAATCCTGTACACTAACTGGAACGACATGTTCTTCATATTGTACACTGCACACTGTACACTCCACACTGTACATTCTACACTCTGCAGACTTTGTTCTTCTAAACTCCATCTTTTTGAACCCCCTCAGCTACTTTTGAATTTTGATAAGAAAGCAAATCAAAGTAAAAGCAAGGACAGAGACCTTGAGCAAGGACAAAGTCATCAATTACAATAATTGAAATGAGACAGGATGAAGAAAACGAGCTCCGTTTTTCCTACTTTTATTTTCTTCCTACTCATTAGTCATGCTTCATATTGGCATCGTTCTCCGCCCTTCAAAAAATAAAAACTACTGACATCCAACATTTCATTTGCATTCAAAATTCAAAGAATAGTGTGAATGCGAATGCAAATGCAAATGAAAATGAACATGACTCTATAGAAAGAAAGAAATAAGGAACAAGAAATGTGAAATACTTTTTTCACAAGCTATTTTTTCCTTGGATAGAAATATCAATTTTATTATTTATTCATGCTGATGATGATAATTTTTTAAATTTTGTGTTTGGTGTGAAATTTAATATCTACTTGTTACTTGAAACTTGGTACTTGATATTCACGCGAGAATATCAAATGAACTAATTCAAAGCAAAATAAAGTAGAAGCATAGAGTTTCGAATTTGGAATTCCAAATTCCAAACAACAAACTAAAAACTAGAAACTAGCGTAGAATAGATGAAAATTTCAAAGCATTAAACTTTTCATTTGTTCTGATTCTATCTTCTCCTAGTATTTTGCTAGCACCCAGCTGGTCCTGATTCTTCCACAAGCTGCCAATTCCTTCAGTGAAAGTAAGTACCTACATTTTTCTGTTTCATCTTACTCTATAATAAATACTCTATATTCTATACACTGTCAACTATACATTATACATCACACTCTAAACTCTAAGCTCTAAACACAAATCCAATCCAATCCAGTTCAACAGACAGTAGTTTTTTGTCATCCAATCCTTTTCAAGTTGGGAGTATTTCTCTCATTTTTTATTTATTCATTATGTATTCGTCATCGTCATCGTCATTGTCATCGTCAACCTCATCTTCTTTTCCCCACCGTTTTCTTCAAGTGTACACATCCAGATCCACGTTCACGTCGACGGTCGTTGAGAGTTGAGGGAAAAGGACAACGTCTCTATCTACATATTTGTATTGTCTAGATTTCTATATTTCCTGTTGTAACGCCAGTTCGTCTTCGTGCCTCGTGTCTTCATTACCCGCACTCTTCCTATTTATCAGCTGACCTAGATATACCATGTACAATGTACAAGTTTGCAAATATATACAGCCTACAGATATATTTATATGTACACTGTACTTTTTACTTTGTACTGATTCCCTATTTTCAGGACCAAATACAAAATTCAAAAACTTGCATGCTGAATTGCACTCCAGTCTTTATTCTTTATTCTTTATTCTCTTTTCTCTATAGTCAATTTATACCGAATATCGTTTTACACTCCACACTTTACACTCTACACTTTACACATTGAATTCCTATATCCCGGATCTACCCAAGTGTACCAAATGTATCTGTGTACCGTTTACAATGTACTATGCATATATAATATATGAAAGAAAGAAGAAAGAAGAAAATGAAGAGAAATTCTACAATCTAGAATCTAGAACCTCGAAGTGGAGTTCAGTGCAGTTTGAGATGAATGTGGATGAGTTGAGTACCGATGAGTTTTCCACCAAGAAAAGAGGATGAAATCTCCTACTTGTGTTTTTCTCTCATTTTTTATATTGCTACAATTTAAAGAAATGCTTCACCATTCAGCATTCTGTATTCTACATTCTACATTCTATATTCTAGACTCGGTATTCAAGTCTACAGTCTACAGTCTACAGTCTACACTCTTTACCCTTTACAAGACACAAGTCTTATAATTCCAGTTCTGTTTCTGGTTGAAGGTTGGAGATTCAAGTTTCCTTTTATACTGTTCCCTCTTCCTTTTGTATTTGTGTGTGTGTGTAAGAAGGAGGATGCATACTGCATACTCTATGCACTATGCATAGATGTACTTGATGACAGCTCTGGAAGAGAAGACAAAGTGTAGAGTATGGAGAATGGAGAATGGAGAATGGAGTAGAGGAGAGCGATAGTCGTTTTTCTCGATTCTCTTTGTAAAAATTCAGCTCATTCAGTCCAATTCTCAGTTTCTCAAATTGTAAATGCAGATACAGATTTAGATACAGATACAATCCAAGTGGATGTACAATGTACAATGCACGTGTACAGTGTACATTGTACATTGTATTGTACATTGCACATTGTAAATTGAACATTTATGTGGGTATACTATTTATATGTATACATGTACATGCGGACTGTTTTCACTTCTCAAGAAAAGACAGTCACACACACACATACAGCACAAAACACAAGACACAAGTCCAAATCTCTTTTATGGCTCAATTTCTTTTCTTGTACTAGTCCTCTTTCCTCTTTCTACTGTCTCTACTCCTTTCTTTCGTTCTCCTCCGCCTCCTTTTTTCATCGTCAATTTCGTCAGAGGAATCTCCAATCACTTTCTTTCTTCAACTCCAAATTCGGATACTGAGAGTTGACTACTGCTGTCTCCTATCTCCCATCGACATACAAACATTACTACAGACTATATACTAAACGAAATGTATTACTACAGACATTAATACATACTAGATACTGTGCACTATGTATGTACTATATATCCTACTTTTCCCACTTGTCACTACTTTATTTTGGTATTCAGCCCACACACATTTTTCATTTTCCCATTTCCACTTTTCAATCGTCTCATGTATATTCATTCTCCAATCACAAATCACAAATCCAGCCTATTCAATATTCAATATTCAATGTTCAATGCATTATCACTTGTCGCTTGTCCGTTCATCAACAGATCAAGAAATCAAGAACTGAAGACGTCATATGGCTTAAATTTGATTTGAATACTTGGCTTGGCTTGGCGGGAAATATTTAAGTGTAGGATGGGAAAAAGAAAACCAATTCATCTAATCCTTAACATGATTTTTCATAAATCCAGAAACCAGAATCTACAACTCAGTAAGAATTATGGAAGCCTCTATGTAAGACGAACATGTGCGTGGATTGTGGATTGTGGATACTGGATACCGCGATGGATTTCATGGTAAAAATTAAAAAACTGTATGAAAAATGACAGCGGATTGAATTGACTGTAGTAAAAATATTGATTACAGACTTGGTTAATTCTAATCTTCTAGATTTCTAGATTTCTGGATTTTTAGTGGGGTCATGAAACTGAATCAAAATTTCTCTGGACAAGTTTCATGATTAAAAATAATATAGTATTAATATGAACATTGCTCTGCTCTTTATCCTGGTGATTATAAAGATGATTCTTATAGAACCATAAAACTTGCATGTACATACATTTGATCCAGACTTGAGATGGAATAAAAGTATCTAGCTTACAGCCAGTGTACACTGTACACTGTACAGTGTACAACCAAGATTCAGATACTAGTAAGTTTATATACATCGATTTATAGCCACGTTCCCTATTATTTCTTGTCTCTGGGGCCTGGACCAGTCTTCTTTTATTTTATTTATTGAACACAAAATAATGCAACCTTTTCGCTGTACAAAAATTCCGATGTGCGTTTGTACGGCTTCGATCTTTGAGATTCGAGTTTCCCGTTTCCAGTTTGTTGACTCCAAAAAATCAGAGCGTATAAAATAAAAGAAACAAAAGCAAAAACAGCCCAGTAACAATTATAACATTAGACATTAAAGAGTAAATTTTGATGTATCTCGTCCGTATTCAGTAGTTGAGTATTCCGAGAGCATGACGTTCAATTTTTGTATATTGTATTTTCATTCTTTGCTTTGGAATCTTCATCTTTTTCGCTATGGTAATATGTAAAATGAACACTGAACATTGAAGAGTGAGTGAACAGGCTTAGATATTAGATGCTAGATGTAACATGTATCAATGTGATGTGATATGAAGTGAAGTGAGAGGAAAGTAATAATAATATAAAAGTTATACAACTAATAATCTCTACATAAAATAAACTTTACTACCCAGCCCACTCATAAAACTCAACTAAGTGACTCTGATTCCATTTCCACTTACAATTCTACTTTAGTTTCCAGTCCAATTTCAAATCGACCAACGAAACGAGACGAACGAGACGAAACTCCCCAACAGCTTTAAATGAGTATCAACGACAGATATCGAAAGAGCAGTATAGACAGAGACAGAGACAGAGACAGAGACAGCGACGGAGACAGTAGAGCAAAAAGTCAACTGCAAAGTCAAAGTCAACGAATGAAGAGTAACCCTTTCTAGAACCAGAACTTGAGAATGTAGAATTCTTTCATACTTCATACATGTATGTAACGCGACAACTACCAATATACCGATTGAAACTGAAATGGTCTGAAATTATCAGCATCAGCATCAGTGTCAGTATCAGTATGAGCCCATGCCTCTTATTTTTCAGAATCCTTTCTACTTTCCCTTTTCACCCTCCATTTTCCATCATTCAGACACCATTCCGCCTCATTGCAGAAAATAAAATGGAGAGAGAAAGTGAAAGAAGGAAAAGTGCGTTGCTGTACTCTTGACTCTTGTTATAAAAGAAAAAGTGACGAATGACGAATGACGAGCGGAGAAAGGTGAAAGATGGAAAGAGAAAATCATGAAATTGAATAATCTGAATTCACATTCAAAAATCCCTTCATTTCCAATTCTCCTCTTTCACATTCCTCTGTCGATTTGGATGTACAATGTACAATGTAATTTAGTACAGTTTTACCGTTGCGTACCATTTTCAATCCCAGTTTCAGTTTCATTCCCCGTAAAATCTTGTCCTTGTTGCGCTTGTCGCTTGTGATAGAAAATGCAGAGTCAAGAGTGAAGAGCCACGAGAGCGGATGAATCACAAAACCTCATAAAATAAAATATATTAAACTCTATGAAATCCTCCTCCTTTGGACGGTGCTTGTATCTGTGTCCTTTGAAGCCTTAAAGCCCTGAAGTATTAAGCCTTGGAAGTCTGTAACTAGTGATGTGACAAACATTTCCATTGATTTAAATTGGTATGATCTTTGAGCTTCTGTCTTTGAGATTTACTTTGAAAGCTCTATTAATTCTCTTATTTCAGCTACATAAAATTTATTCCCCGGTAATTAAATGTGAAAGCAAGTCCGTCGTAAAGTGTAAACTGTAAACGTGCATTAAATACATGCATGTGTGAATGAGGTAAAATACTAAATATTATGAAAAAAACCTAGTGTTTTTTATGATTATTTTCTCAAGTAATCTTTGAGAAAGTTCTCAAACGTATCTAAAATCCACCTTGAACTTGAATATGTTTCACGCTAAAGTCAAAAGTTGGGTTGAAAATTTAGGGAGAAAATGTATTCGGAAGGAATGAAAGAAAAGAAACCAAAAGTGAACATGGGTGAATGTAAAGAGGTAAAAGGTAAAAGGAAAACATTTGTCACACATTTTACCTTGAGTTACAGAATATTTTCTTGTTGTAGATTCTCGACTCTAGATTCTTGATTCTAGACTGTAGATTGCAGATTGTAGAGATTTTGCCATTTTTTCACTTAAGGACAACCCAACAACTTGACTCTTAACTCTCGACTCTCGATTCAAGTAGACTCGAGTCGACTTTGACTGTGATTCTGACTCTGACTCTGTCTCTGACATTAAGAATTCAATGCAATAAATCTTGGAAAGAAAAGCACACAGTGACATCACATACAAACACCAACACCAACTTTTTATCCTCCAGTTTTTGCTTGTCATTCACTCCTTTTTATCCACTTTAGGCACACACTTCCGACTATAAATTTGCAGTGTAAATTTGCAGTGTACAACATATACACTAAAAACGGTATACGGCTACGTACATTTTTTATTAGACCTGTGCCTCAAAATCATTTTTCTTGAAAATCCAAATATCCAAAGATTCGCAAATTGTAAACAACCTAAACTCTACAGATAAATTGGTCTTTTGATCAAATTCCACTGAATTTAAACATTGAATTCCATTGCATTTCCTTGCATTGGCACAACAAGCTTACTGCTTACACACGGTACACAAAAAGTGAAATGTTTTGAGATTTGAGATTTGAGATTTGAGGAGCGAGGGAAGAGACTGAATTTTTACAAAAAATGATTTTCATTCACATTCAACTACATAGAAAATACAAAATACAAAATGTCGAGTATACCAGTGTAGGCGCATTTCAGATCAGCTAGATATCCTTCAAGAATCTACAGTCTACAATCTTCTGCTATCATGTGCTTTCTCCGCTTTTTCAACGTGTACTTTGTACGGATATTTTGGATTTTGGATTTGAAATTGGAAAGATAAATCTACTTGCTTTTTTGGGACGTTTTTCACTTTTGTGCATCCTTTATCTCCATGTATAATGCAAACACTTTTTTTGCTCCCTTTATACAGAATACGGACAGATTGTCATTGGGTTTTTTATCCACTTCCCACATGTATTTTTATCTACCGGAAATCCAAACATATGTAATCTTCCGTTAAATTTTATTATGTCTTGAGCCTTGAGCCTCCAGTTTCCAGTCTCGAGTCTCCAGTCTAAAGTTTCCAGTTTCCAGCATTTACAATGTACATTTTATAACATATTAAACTATTTAGTTTTCACTTTCCACCTGCAACCTTCAACAGCCATTTACCACTTTTATTTTCATTATCATAATTTAACTTTCTTCATTCTGCTCAAATATTTCACAAGTATTTATTCGTTGGTTAAAATCAAAGTCAACTTTTAGATTCCAGTTCGTTTCTTTCTCAAAAAATAGAATGAAACTAGAATATTGAAATGATCGGGACTAGTTTTTTCCATGTTTGAGTTTTTGAGCTTTTTGGGTGTTGGAATTGTAAAAATGTACCCTTAGAATATGGAATAAGGAATTTGAGATAAATGCTGTAGCTTTTAGGTCATGAGTTTGGTTTGGAATTTTCAGGGCAATCTTTAACAAGGTTTTTGAGTCTATGTCATGTCAAAACAAGGATATTCATCCATCTCTTTGGTATCGACTTTGAGTATCGAGTTTTGACAGAGGGCAAACATATAAATTCTAAATTGTACAGGGTAAAATGGTTGAGTGAGACTGTCGTAAATGTGCATCGGTGGTGCATGTATAATCTTCTAGGTTCAAGATTCTAGATTCTGTATTCTAGGATCTAGAATCTTGATAGAACAGATATTGATATGCAAAATGAAATTTTGAGAAATAATAGGCTTTTCTCTTTGGCATGCTAGATTTTAGATTTTAGAGTTCAGTGTTGTGACAAACGTGGGCCTTGATAAATATACGATGATGATAATATATTATGTATGCAGTATGCAAGTAGATACAAATACATATATATATATATAGATTATAGATTATAGATGTGCCATATTTTTTGGTAGTATGAAATATGAATATCAGTACAGTAGTTGAGTAAGATTTGGCACATGTCTGTTCAATATGAAATGATATGATGCTACTTTTACGATTTCTCATACTTTTACTCGTACAGATATTCTCTGCTCTCTGCTCTCTGCGCCGTGCTCTGTACCTTCTTTTCCAGGAAAAATATATAAAATATAGAATATAGCATATAGAATAGAGAATGGAGATGAAAAACGTAAAATCTTTTATCGTATTTTCTCGCGAGAAAAGTATATATTTTATCCAGAGGAAAATTCCTCATGGTAAAAAGTAAAAATAAATCAAAATAAGTCCTGTCTTGTCTCTCTTTGCTTTAAGAGAATCACACCGTCTCAAGACTCGAGTCTCAAGACTTTGAGATTTAAGATTCAGACTCAAAACTCTTGACTCTAGTCTCAAAACTAAAGACTGTAGATCCAAGACTGTAGACTGTAAACTGTAGACTGGAGACGCTGGCTCCTATTCTCCTAAATTTATGAAATAGAAGTGTGGGTGGAGATTGAGAAGGAAACTATAGAAACTCCAGTACAGTAGAAAGTAGAGGAGAATGGAGGTTCAAATATTATAAGAAATAAAAACTGTTGCAGCTTGCAGGACATTCCACAAAAAGCCAAGCCAAACCCTGCCAGACCAAACCAAAAGAAAAATAAGAAAAGATAAAAAATAAAGTGAGAAAACTAGGTATAAACTTGTCGACCTTCTCCCCTTTTTTCCTCTGACTTTAGTTTAGTTTCATCTTTTCTCATAATACACTATTGACTATATTGACTATTGAGTTTTGAGGTTTGAGTTTTCTTCACTTCATCTTCCGTTTAAATCAATACCTTTGGTCTGTCCAACTGGCTTTGATCTGGGGTTCTCTCGATTCTGGATTGTGGATTGTGGATGAAAAACGTCTGTCTTCTATTGTACAATTGTACAATAGACGTATGGAAAAAATATTATTCTGAGCAAAAACTATTATGAACCTTGTTACTTTTTTCAGCACAAAAAAGTGCGACATTTTTCTACTCTTACACGCGAGTGCGTTCCTTTGGAAAGTGTGTTTTTAAAACAAAGAAACAAAAGTCTCTTGCTATTTTTGTACTTTCAGTTTTGAATTTCAGTCTCTATGTCACTATACACTGTTCATTGTTTGCAAATGCAACTTTTCAATTTCAGAATCTTTTACAAAATAAATACAACATAAAACGTGTACCACAATATTTTACTTTGTGATTTGTATTATGTATTATGCAACCGCTTTGAAGTTTTCAAGTGCATTTTAGTACAGTACAAAATAGCCGATGTAAAATGTACAATCTAGAGTCTAGAGTCTAGAATGTAGAGTAAAATAAAAAACAAGAAATAAAAACCCCCCAAGTCTCAAGTCTCAATTCGCAATTCTCAATTCCTCCGCTCTTCAACTCCATCATCACCACTCAAATAAATTCACCTGTCAACGAGGATCAAGTCAAGAAGAAAAAAGGGAAAAACGGACATTCGTCCTCTTCTATTTCCTTTCCTTGGATTTTCTTCTGTCTCTGTCTCTGTGGAATTTCTTCGCACGGATAACTTCCCGCTGGTGAAATTTCCTTGCCTTCGTTTTAGCCTAGCAGCTTCACGTACAAAGTCTTCATTTGCTCTGTTCTGTTCTGTTCTGCTCTGTTTTGACTCGACTCGATTCCTCAATTCCTAGAGTCATAGAGTCCCAGAGTCCTAGACTCCTCGATTCGTAACTATGGAAACGGGAGTATGAGAAGTGGGTATTCGGTGTATCATGGTACAAGCGGGTATTTTACCATTTACCATTTCACCATTTTATAAGCATGTCATATCATGCATATGCACAAAAAGAATTTTGAAATGACGAATCGTTCACAAGTTTGATGGTATTAAAGAAAGTACCTAAGTAAGATTGAGAGGCGAGTAGAAAAATGGTATGAGTATGGAACATGGAGTATGGATGATGGAAGGACGTGAATGTGGAGCATGCTGTGCGTGTGTTTATGTATGTACATGTGTGTGTGTGTGTTTGGGTGAAAGAGCCGAAGAGAAACGGAGGAAGAAATTGGAAGAAAATTGAATAGGCCCGAAGATGGACATGTCTAATTGAAAAGCTCTATACTTGGTACAAAAACGAAAACGAAAACGAGTAGGAGAAAGTGTGGTGTGTTTCTCTATATAGATTTTTATACAGTGGATGCATGTAGAATGTAGAATGTAGAATGTAAACGTGGACATGAATGAAATGAGTAGATAGTAGATAGTGTTTAGCTTGGCCTGGCCTGGTCTGACTTGTTCTCTGTACTCGGTATTCTATACACTACACACTGTACAGTATACACTGTACACATTTCAAAAGAAAAAAGAACCAAGGAGCAAAAAGAGAGAGAGATGGAGATGAAAGAAGGAAGGAAAGAGGGTAAAAGAGGACAAAATCAACTTACGGATAGAACTATTAGTCAAAGTCCAGACAGAGAGAATTCCCATGCCCATTCTTCTGGTTGTGACGCTGAGTGACGCATAGGGGGAGTAGGAGCGAAAACACTACAACTATACAGCTACAACTACAAAGAGAAAACCAACATGTAGAAAACAAGGAGAAATAACAAGAATACAAAACAGTTAACAAGGAAAATACCTTGAATCTTGCAACTAGAATCTAGAATCTAGACTCTAGTTTTCAATATCCAGATTCGAGATTCTAGATTCTAGATTCTAGATTTTCAACATGTATCCACAATCCACAATCATTGTAAATTGTACATTGTCCCTGTTTCTTCTTTTTTTCTTGTGAAACACACAATACAATGATGGGACATGGAACATGGAACATGGAACACGAAACATGGAACAAGGGACATTGGACAGTCTCTAACCCCCATGACCCATAATATTACACGTTAAACCATGTTCTACATGAAAAGATGATGATGATGATGATGATGCAAGGAACAAGAGTAGTAGAAACTGGAAAATATTCCCCAATTGTACATATGATATTAAATATCTTGTATCTTGTATCTGGCGTTGTGTATCTACAATCTACAATCTAAAATATACAGCTCTACTTTGAACATAGTTTAAAAGAAAACAAGACAAGAGGACGTGTAAGGAGGAGAGTTGAAAAATGAACTATGACTGTCAGCCCTATTGCACATCTTGCTCTTTTTTTACTACACATGACACAAACAGTTTACTAGAACCTAGAACCTCGAATCTAGAATGTAGAACTGAACTGGAATCTGGAATCTAGAATCTAGAATCTGGAATAGACAAGAATACACACGAGTTTAGACGTAAACTTATGTGACTTTTGACTCATGACTTATGACACAAGTCAAAATCAAAGTCATAGACCGTTTATTGCATCAAAACATGTCGGAAATTGGCGGGGTTTTCTCTTCCATCTGCTGTAAATACAAAGCAACCTTGTGTACAGTGTATAATGTGGATAAACTACACATGTTGTCGACGTCAAAGTCAAAGTCGTATCCGTATTTGTATGGAATTGTACTGTAGATTTGTACAGGAAACCAGCTGCACAGTTCTTAGTTCTTACACTTGACATTGACTCTTACATTTGTAATTGTCACTTCTTGTCCACCACAATTTTTCTTGTCGGAAATAAATATTCAGGAGCTTTTACAATTTACATTCTACCCGAGCTTTTACATCATGAGTCCTTTCACTGGTGTCTTGTATTTTGTATCTTGCATCTTGTGTCTGACTGTGTCATTTCTTTGTACAGTAAGAAGTAAGAGCAAGAGACAGTGAGCAATAGTAAAAGCAGCTGTACAAAATTAGATCTTTTACTCCAGCAACGGAAAAAAACAAAACACAAAACACAAAACAAAACCAAAAGAAAGGGAAAAAACAAAAACAGAGGATAAGGACATGAAGCATGAATGCTCCAGTCTCTAGTCTCTAGTCAAAGAAGAGTAAAATAAATCACAAAGACAAATAGCTTTTTCAGGTTTTACTGCATAAGTACAATATCCCTGTATTTCCATTTGTATTTGTATTTGTGCTCTCACAATCCACATCAACATCCACATCCTCTACCGCAGAAGCACTAAAAGAGCAAGACAAAAGACAAAACCAATTTACCTACTCTCATTTTTCTCCCATGCATAAGATAAGTAAGTAAGTACAAAGGAGACGCTGTCTCCTGTTTTAGTTCTTGTTGTGCTCTTGTTGTAGTTTTGGTGGTGTTCAAAAAGACAAGGAGCAATCAGTGTAATAATAATCTTGTGTCACCACACAACACACAAAATATACAACACAAAGCACATGCAGAAAAAAAGCCCGGAAAATGCTGTGAGCCAAATTGGAGCGAATAAAACTGTACAAAAAATAACGTACTGCCTGTAATTTGTATTTGTATTTTCTATGTTGTCACGAAACCAAAAAACAAAGGGATAAAATGAATACACTACACTAGACTCTAGCCTCGAGACTCTAGAATCTAGACTCTAGAATCTGGGCTTGAGGATACAGGTGCAACAAGAACACTGACCTACAATAACGCACATACATCTGCCGTGTAACACTGTTAAACCAAACCACAGACCATACGCCCACGATAACGACTAACGATTCTAGGTTCTAGATTCTAGATTCTAGATTGTCTGCACTTAAGTACATAATATGTTCATTGCCCATTTGCTTGCGATTATTGATTTATTCCATATCCCACATCCCAGTTTTCGTTCCTTTTGCAATATCCAATACCAAATATAAAACACCCAACATCCAACGTCCAACGTCCAATGCCGAAAGGAAAAAAAACAGCTAAATAAACATGAAAGAATCAAGAGGAACCGAGCCCCAAATTCTGTGTTGTGTGATGAACAGAGAACGAAATGAGATAAAAGGGAGGGGAAAGTGAAAAGCCATGTTTTGGAGGCTTTTTTTCCTTGTTGATCATCAAATAAAATGAAATAAAGTAAAGAGTGAAGAGTGGTAAAGATGATGATAAGGAATGGGGATTGGTAAAAGAGAGAGAAAAAAGTGTACACTGTAGACTGTGGACTGTGGACTTTGTGAGGATAGAGGATTGAGACAAGTAGAAAAGCGCATTTTGGAACCCGTTTCTTTACTTGGTTTTCCTCGCCACTCTCCAATCATCCGTATCCTGATACTCTTAGAACCTGGAAGAAAGTAGTGTGTAGTTTGACTCTACGTTCTATATTCTGCAAAAATACGGGTAGCAAGAGAAGAGCAGAGAGAGAGAAGAGAGGAGAGAGGAAGAGAAGGAGACAGATTGGATCCGCTTGGATGGAACGCAAGATTATCGTAATCCGATGGAATTTGATCTCTACTCTCGTAATTTTTCCTATCTATTTCTCACTCTTTATCTTATCTCCTCATCATCTCCTTTTTCTCCTCCTCGTCCTCGTCCTCATCCCTTCCTTCCTTCCCTTTCCACTTCATACATACACACATACACATATACACAAAAACACATGTACATACCGCACATCTGTCTCAATTACTCTTGTGTTTACCACATACTTGTGACTTGTAACTTGTAACTTATAACTTTGTCCTTTTCACCACCTTTGAATTAGGAAAAAAGGAATTTCGTAAAGGGAAAGCGGATTTTCTGTTCCGCCCTTCTGCAAGATTATTGAAACGTGAATTTTACAACTGTGTAAAATATTTAGGTCAAAAAACTGAAGTTTTCATCTCTTGTCCCTGGTTTTAGATTTGGAAGAGAAACAGAAATGTTAGAGTTTGTCTAATAAAATACTCTAAACTCTAAGACTCTAAGACGTGGGAAATTTTTAGAACCGGTAGCACTTTCAAACCGGTCCAAATATTTAACGTCGTTAGTCCATAGTTACAACAAACAACAATCATCACAGACGGCAAATTCATGCCTTATTCATGATCCATTGTCCATTTTACACTACACAACATGTGGATTTTTTTCTCTATTACAGATTGTTAATAAATGTACTTGTTTCTTTCTTTCTTACAGGAATGGCGGAATCCTGTTGTGCCATCACTTTCTCCCTCTTCTTTTTCTCGGCTGGCTTCATGGTCTTCAGAGGTAAAGAATTATCCCTTTTAAATATTTTTGCTCTCATGACAAATATCTAGCGAAAGTTATATTTGAAATATAAAATATTATGAAACGGTCTAAATTCTAAATATAAATATAAATACGAGTGTAACTATGTAACGTAATATTTATTTGTATTTGTAATTTTTAGGTGCAGACGAGGTGAGTATAATCCGATATTGACTTTTCTCATCCTGTTGTTCTTTTCACCACTAATAAATTGCCTTTTCCTCCTCTGTCTTCGTATTTGTGTTATCCTTCTGCTTCACTTTTATCTTTTTTCCCCTTCCTTCTTCCGTCTTCATCTCATCCTGTGAATTCTATAAAAATGTTTTCTTTCCTTTTTGAACATGGAACATGAAACATGGAACTTCTCTTTGCAATATCTATCTTTGTACTTTCCTTTTCGTGTTTGGTTTGGTTTTGGTTTTTCTTTCTCCTTTCTCCTTCCTTTTCCGTTAAATCATATAAATCAACAGTCCTGTTATCCAGTGTCTTGAAACCTGTTCCATGTTCAATGGTCCTGTAAGTATAAAGCATGCTGTATAAAATAACAAATATAGATAGCAACCACAATGCCCATTATCAACAACATTAGATATTATAGAGCTATCAATGCTCAATGCTCAATGCTCAGTACTCAATACTCCTTACCACAAACATCTCTATTATATTCTCCATTTCCCCTTGGCTACGTCCAATTCTCAATGCTCAATGCTCAATCCTTAATGCAGCGCGGTCTCCACCGTGATATTTTATAGACATCCATTTTCCAAACTGCGGGTAGTTACTTTATTTTTATCCCTTCCTACTTTTTACTTTTTTCCATCTATCTTGCCCGTAATTTGATCTCATCAAGGTACAAACAACACTGTACAATGTATACTATACAGACAAACACAAGGTATTCATTACCTTTACTTTCATAAGTTCATTACCAGAACGAGGTACAGACTAGATTCTAGAGACTAGAATCTATGTAGAGGCTGGAAACTGGAAACTGGAAACTGGAGAATTTGATTTTCTCCGGTAGTCAAAATTTAAACTGATTACATTTACCTGACAAGGGTAGTGCTTTATGGGTAGGAGATTTTGTGATAAAATTAAACGAGTAGAATGCGAATGCAGAATATTTCTGTGACAACTATTCGTGGATGAAAATGTTGCAAGAAAAAAAGTGTACTTTTGTTTAATAATATTTGATGATGGAAAATGAATCCACGTGCAGTTTTTCTAGAATCTAGAATCTAGAATCTAGAAGCAAAAGTTTATTTTCCAACATGCAGTACGGAATCATTAACACGTTATCAATATCCTATTTTCTACTTTCACTGTCATGCAAATGTACATTTTTGGATTTTAGATTGAACAAGGAGCAAGCCAGCGTAAAAATTAAGAATTATTCCACATTTCTCTACAACAATATATAGGATGTAGGGTTTTTTGGTTTTGGTTTTGGTGGAAACCAGAACCACAGGCAGGATCTAGAACCTAGAACCTAGAACCTAGAAACCAAAAGTATAAATGCATGTGCTGAACGAAAAGACACGGATACAGATAAATGTGAGATAATGGTGAAATAATTCAAACATGTGGAAAAGAGAAACCAAAACCGAAACAGAAGCAGAACAAAAGACATTTTCTTTACTTTTCTTTGTAAAATTCATTGCTATTCAGTTGGATCCTATGTCATGTGTACAGTGTACATTGTACATAGTCATCTCCTCATTTCTCACTCCTCACAGTTCACAGTGCACAGTAACTACTTGTTAATAGAAGAAATGTTACACATTACACATGTGTTGTTGTGTCGTGTGTTTTGTGTTTTGTTGTGGTGTTTGAGTGAGTGAGTGTGCGGGGGAAAACATGAGTTTAGAGTTTCTCTAGTGGAAAATGGATGGATATTTTTTTCTGTTTCCATGTCTCTTTTACACACTAGACTGCGTACAATAACTAAATATATAAATACATAAATATATAGAAACTAAGTACATAGGAAATACACACATGTGTATCATTATACATTGTATCGTAGACCACATTTACTCCTTGTAATCTGGGTATTGAATACTGGATGCTGGATGCTCGATGCTCGGTGCTCGATACAAATGTATTTTTTTACTCTTGTTAGTTCCGTGGCTTGTAACCAGTATCCAGTATCCAGCCAACACTGAAAATCCACTACAGTACAGAGCAGAGTACAGTACAATACAATAGAATACAAATTTGAAAGTGTCCTTTTACTTATTAGAACGTGTGTGTAACGACTGGATATAATGTAGAATTTTCTGCTCTCCGCTGTGGCTATCATTCGAGTGTAACTGTGTGACTCTTACTTTTTTCAATCTCAGACTGAGTTTCAGTTGGAAAAGTCTGAGGAAGAAAACCAAGACACATTAATACGTTTTTACTTGGCTTGTTCGGAGCTCTATGCTCCTTACTCTCGTTTCTCTACTCCTTGTTCCATGTGTGCATGTTTTCTTTTTCTACATGTCTTCGCGGCTTCCTGACTACTTACAATGTACAATGTACAGAGCACAGTATAATGACTACACCAGGATCTGTCCTCATTGTCCTCTCCAGTCTTCACTCTTCCGTGCTGTCTCCGCTTTCTTCCTCTCTCTCTCTCCCTTTCTCTCCGTCTCTCGCATCACATCACAACACTTACCATATCATACAGTCTGTAGTAAAACATTCCATTGAATTTTATCTTGACTCGACTTGAGTCTTGAGACTGGAGGCTTGATTCTTGATTCTTTATTTTTGATGCTTTATTCTTCAGGCTTGGAGCTTGTCCCTTTCTTTTTTTCCTTTACACACTTTCTCCCCTTTCTTTTGTTGTATTACATTGTATTTTGTATTGTATTAAATAAAACGCGGTACACTTACAACTTTCTTGATTTTTTCCTCCCAATTTTGGAATTTTCCTTCTCTCTGTACACTGCACATTGTACATTGTCTTCATATACCCTCAGTTTTTAGTTTTTAATGTGTTCTCTTTTCATTTCACTGTGAAAAATTCCACTGCTAGACATAACAGTTTTAGCTCGTTTTATACTTTGAAACATTATTGCGGTGCTGCTGCTGCTTCTGCTGTGCTTTTTAGTCCTAGTTTTTAGGTTTTAGGCTTAACTTGGTTTGTCCATTTGGTTCAGTTTACGATAGCATCGAAAAATAGCCATAGTCAAGGCCATATAAATCCATGTTTTGAATATTAAGAGGATTTTGAGAAAACATGAACATCAAACCGCAACACGAACCAACCGGCCAGCGACAAGCGACAAGCAACTAGCGACCAGTCAGACAGGCTATCGGCATCCAGTACATAGTTTTTCAGATTGTGTATTGTGCATTGTGCATGCATAGTTTTGTGTAATGTAATTATACGATTCGATGACTTACCACAGATTTTTATGTTTTAAGCTACTTAACTCAACCTGATTTCATTGTTCTTCCACTTTTATTCCGTCTAGATTCTAGATTCTATATTGTAGATTCTAGTGCACATTGTCTAGTGGTGGTATTTGAACAATTACATGGAGACTAAGGGAAATAGCCGAGAGGAGGGGATGAATTGTATGTAATAAACTTACAACTTACAACTTACTCTTGTGCCTCCACATTCCACATTGAACAACACAACACAACATAAACTTTGCAATCTGCTAACCATCATTGCTCGAGACTCTAGACTCAAGGCTCAAGGCTAAGGTCTCCATAAACTGCATCAACAATTCTTAAAGAGCACAGCTTTATTTTTTCTGGGAATAAAATGCTTGTCTCTATTACTGTGGCTGATTTTGGTTGTTGTTGGAGTGTGTACTTTCTCTGCTATTCGCTGTTTACATTTTGTACACTGTACACTGTACACACACAACACACAGTCACCGGTTTTTGAGTTTTGAGTTTCTAGTTTCCAGACCGCGGCATGCACAACAGATAAATAGGCGGATAAACTCCCTTGTGATATTTGATATTGACATGAACAAAAAAGGATAGCAAGTTTTATTTGAAAATGATACGGCTTAGAGTTGGGAATCTGGGAATCTGGGAATTATATTAAGGATTATAACACTACTACTATTATTACAGTTATTGTTATTTTATAAGGTTGCCTCAGCCTGCAAAGAGTAAGTGGATTATTAGCTCAAGAGTTTAGAGTTTTAGAGTTTGGATTTTAGAGTCGAGGAAAGATTACGGATGAAACTGAAAGATTTAGCCCTTTGAGCATTCATGCGTTGAGCATTCATGTACAGTTTACAATTTTCAATCTCATGTAACTTGAACAGATAAACGGGTAAACGGATGAGGGATTCAAGTGGAAAAGAGGCAAATCGGTCATTTAAATTGTTATTGTGGCTGGTGGAAAAAATGAAAGCCTACTCATTTTTCTCCTCACAAAACCGAGAATTTAAAGGAATTTATTACTGTCTAAGCCTTTTGATGGGTATTTAAACTAAAAACAAATAGTATTATAAATTATAACATTAGCCTTATTTTTATAATTCTCAAGTAAAATGTATGCAAAATAATAAATTTTGTTTTTAATAAGAGCAAAACCATGAAATTATTTTTTATTTCTAACAAAATGCTTAACAGTTAATTTACAAGAAAACATTTGGTTATTTGAACTGCTTTCTCTTTTTATTGTGCAAGTAGTCGCTTTCCTGAAAATGCATGTAATTTTACAAATCTCTATCAACTTTCAACAGCTAGCAATCTTACACAGAACAGAACAGAATAGCGAGAGTAAATTATGATGAAAGGAAGCAGAAAGAGAAACTCTCGCGTCTCGTCTCTTGCGGTTTTTTTAAGTAAAAGGTAAAAGTTGGCGCAGAAACTAGGAACTAGAAACGAGAAAGATATAAAGAAGGAGACAAATTACATGTTTTTATTGTTAAATTTAAGCTACTTACGTTCACCAAAGAAAAATATTCTAGATTCTAGATTCTAGATTCTAGTCCCAAGAGTTTTGTCAACTTGTTCCCACAAAACCATTCTCGTTTTAAATCCATTATAAAAGTTTTAAATTTGTTGAACAGTTTTTATACTTGTTAACTAGTTGAGGATTGAGGAGTAAACAAAACACATATACAGAATACAGACTACAGACAGGATCAAAGCTGTGTGAGCACAAAAAAGCACAGAAAAGCAAGGCAAAGGAAAGGGAGTGTGAAAGAAAACATATGGAATACGGACGATGGGGGAAGAAAAGGAATGGGGAATTAGTAAGTGTAAGCTGCCCTGTTTTTTTCGTTCTGTTTTCCTGTTTTCTTGCTGCTGGTTCTGTATTCGGAATTCTCAATTCTGAATCAAGGCAAAAATGTCCCTGAAACTTGGGAACAATTTTTCCATTTGTACAACAGGTTCAAGACAATTCACCAGCATATATTGCAGTACAATCAGTCCTACAGACTACATATTTGTGTGCTTTGCAATACTATATTATGTACATTGAAACTGGAAATTGTGTCATATCTAAATTATTTCTTATTCCTTCATTTTCAAACACGTTTTGTTGCAAACTAAAAATTCAGATTAGCTTAAGGTTCCGTTTAATCCTGATTTCTGAACAAGCATTTCATCTTCCATACTTCTATTTAAGCGTCAAGTATGTAATATGTAACTGTGAATGGTGAATGCAGAAGAGAAAATTTGTAATTTTTACACACTTTGTGTGCCTGCACCTTAATTATGCTCAGTGGCATGCTCAATGCTCAATGCTCAACGCTCATTGTACAATGGGAAATAGAATGTAGGAGTTTTGATGAAAGTAACTTTGTCTTTAGGTTTTAGTTTTCCTCTTTTTTATTACTAAAGAGTCAAGTCAAGTGGAGTGGAGTGAAGTGGAGTGCCAGTATCCAGTATCAAGTATCGTATAAAGTATAAAACTAGTTACTATGTATGGAGGCTATGTGTAATGTGTAAGTTTTGGTGGAAAAGAAATTGTATAAAAAAACAAGGAAGTAAAATCCAAAGTGCCGAAAACATGCAGGATTTAATTAATTAAAACTTGAAATGTCTTTTTCCCTCTCCCTTTGTACGGTTACGTCTGGTTTTGTCTGCTGTCTTCAACTCTACAACTCTACAACTCTAGAAGTCTAGAACTCTAAAAGTGTAGCCTCAACTCATCCAGTTTCACTTTTACTTTGGTTTAATCTGACTCTAGATTCTAGATTGTAGGTTCTAGATTTTAGCTGTATCTCTGTGTGTGCAATGCATACCTATATTCTATATTGTATATACAATTGTACTGCGCATACTTATGCACTGATACTCTTAATAAACCTTACTGTACATATTTTTTTACTCCTGTTTATCTCTAATTTAGAACCTCGAATCTAGAATCTAGAATCTAGAATCTGCAGTTTTAACAAGTTAACAAGCATGTACCCTGCTCACTGCTCACTGCTGATGTACAGTGTACAAGTACACTGTTTCCGACAAGCTATTCATTCAGCGTCATTGCATAACACAGCTTCTGTAAAAATTACAGATTTCTTCTCCAGCTGCAAATGTTGGACGTTGGATGTTGAGTTCACTCTGGACTCTGGACTCTGGAAAATGTGTGTTTACAATGTGTACTCTCTGTACTCTGTACTGCGTGGGCGCCTTTTCATACTGTACGTAATTAAAAATAAACCTAGAAAATTAATATCATTCCCAAATTCCTTCTCAGATAGACGTACTCTGCCTCTAGTCTCTAGTTTCTAGTTTCCAGCGACTTGCTAGCTTCAAACTCCAAACTCCAAACTCACTACTGCAAGCGTGAGGCTGATAATGTCGATTCGGCATATTTTGTATGTACACGTTCACGTACGGATAGTTTCAAATTTTTGGGACTCATTAGGCAATTTTCTAGATTTTGTAGAACAAATACATACTACATACAGTTCGTAATACATTATACATTTTATGTGCATATTGTACGGTTTTCTCTAAGTGTTTCTGATTGTCTAATATGTGCAATGTACATACTGCAAATTCATATTTATGTATGAATCTAGAATCTAAAATCTAGAATTTAGAATCTATCCATAGGTCGTTTCACATTCATAATTTATGAGTGTATAGACAAAGGCAATAAAATTTTTAGTGACAATAAAGTTTCACAATAAATTACTGTGCAAACATGCAGATATTATGCGTATTATGTATTAGGTATACGATCCACAATGCCAAATGTACGATACGTCTTCAGCCTTCCATTCATTCAGAATTTAGACTCCAGAATCCAGAGTCCAGAACAACTAGAGCATTAAATAAACATGTACTGATAAGTTTACGTACATCAGATACAGAGCGTGGAATTTTTTATTATCCATTACCATGAGCAAATTTTCTCTTTGCCTCTACCAGAATTTTCAAGTATGTACAAAAGGGATACAGGATTTTCGGCACATTTAATAACAATAGTACAAAATACATAATGCCAAGAACTAACAAGAACTGAGAAACTGAGAACAATGAGGAAGAACCCACACAAGAAAATTATATACACGCATTTACAGAATCTAGCATCTAGAATCTAGAATGTAGAATCGAGAATCTAGAGGGAAAATAGGGATGAGGAGTGGAGAATGGAAAATGGACAAACTGAATATAGAAAACAAGAAAAGTCAAGGAAAGCTCTACAATGTTATGTATAAGTATGCATAGCGCAGGCATTTGTACATAATTTGTATGTATTTCACAATATATACCACAACGAGTATATTTTACATCAAGTCAAGATTAAATATGCTGGTAATAAAACATGCGGTGAGTAAATGACACGAGAAAAGTTGAGGCTGACTTGTCTTTTTAATGTTCAAAATTTTGAGGACTAATATTAATTATAGGACTGCTCTTAATGCACAATGCTCAATGCTCAGTGCTCATAGCTCACCGGAAACCATAAAGCCCAAGGCAAGGACCACAAAGTGAAACTGTAACGATAAGTGAAAGAAGAATGAAAAGAGCTCAAGAATGCACACATACAGAACATCCTACATCTTAGAAAGTTTTCTTCTTCTTCTTCTTCTTGTTCCACTGCTACTCTGCTACTTTTCATACTTCTTGAAATGTAATCAGCATGTCGACTTTACTAATTTGTCGCGCACATATGTTCAACGATGCACGGAAAATTTACAGTCCTCTACATTCTACATACTACATACAAAATAAAGGATACAAAAGCAAAGGAGACATGTCCTACATCCTACATCCTACATGTACGCTGTATACAGATGTGCATAATTATAAGTATATAATATTAAAAAGCCCCGCAAAAGCTATTTAGCGACTATGAGTCCTGCATCCCTAGTTTCTAGTATCTAGTATCTACAATGTAGAACTTATACAGCATAGAGTAGAGAGTAGACAAAATTGTTTATTTTCTTCTGGTTTCTCCTCGAGGCAATAATTATACATTATACCCTTTAGAAAGTAGAGTTGAACCGAGTTCCTCTCAGCCATTAGTCATCAAAAGTTGAAATTTGACACTGTGATTGAAAAATATATTCAGACTCAAACTGAAACTACAGATAAAGCTGCAAGAGCAAGAGGAGCAAATTTTTGAAAATCAGAATATCATAAAAACAGTGTGTACAATGTATACAGTGTCTAAAGATTTGGATCTTGTTTCACATTTTTATAATAAATAATAATCTGTCCTCAACTAAACAGTGCACAGTGAACAGTGATATCATAGATAGATAGCGATAGAGATGTCATCATTGAATCAGATGACGCAATAGTCATAGTAAAACTAATACTTTTACTACTACTGAACTTGATATTGATACGGATATTGATCGAGAGAACTAATCAAAAGAGTAATTTTCATTTACTCGCGGCCAATGGCAAATGGCAATGTAATCCTGTGGAGAAAACTTTTTTCCCATCGCCATTTCTTTGCTTTCCTTTTCTCCCATAAAGAATCTATACATTGTACATTGTACATGTGAGATGTTACATGTTACATGCAATATCGATTAGAGAGTCGGTGTATTCTTGAATAAAAATAGGAATTATTACGACTCGTATTATTATTGATATATGGGGCATGAGGTCCTGCTCGTCCTCCTCGTGTTCCTATTTGTCTTTCAAAGCTTCATCATAAAACTTTTATTTCTCCTCCTACACAATCCAATCCAATCCCATCCCACCCGATCCAGTCTGCTTTCTTCTCTCTATTTTCTATTCTGCGTCAAATGTGTTTTTTTCTGACAGCGATACACGATACACATTACGCTCTGGCTACACTATGTACAATGTACATTGTACATTCTACATTGTACTTGCTTCGTTTTCCATAGTTTGAAACAAAAATGCGTTTCAAGCTAGACACTAGACACTAGATACTAGATACCAAAACAAGGTTCAGAACCAGAGTTTGTGGGCTTGATGCTGATGTAATACACTATATCTGTATGTGTGTATTTTGATAATGGAATGAAAATGAAAAGGAACGCGGGGAAAGAAGAAGAAAAAGAAGCCACATTAATTTTCCTGTCTCTCTGTCATATTCTGTACATTTTGTATAGTTCTTTTGTTCATCTTTTTGTGTATACAACTTCTTTTTTCTTATTCTTTCTTTCAATTTCCAGCACATTTTTGATGGGTTTGCTTTGGTTTGGTTTGGATTCTACTGTTTCAACTCCAACTATTTTGCAATATATTTTAGTCACACCAACTTTGGTCCTGAATCAAGTTTTTCATGTGCTAGAAGCAGCTATACAGAAGGAACCAAAACAGAGGATCCTCGATTCTTGAATCTCGAATCTCAGTTTTGGCCAGATTTACAAACATTTAGTTTTTTTGTAATGGTGCCAAAGGGATGACAGAGTGACAAGAACAAGACAGAAGGGAAAAGACAATAGACTTGTGTAGAATCTAGAATCTAGATTCTAGATTCGGAATGATAAGAACAGCAAGGTTATCCCTTATACATTATACAGCGTATATAGACTGTCTAAAGTATTTATGACGAAAAACTACTATCAAAAATTAGTGACTGGCGACTGGTGACCTGATTCGACTTTATTGGATGGAAAATTAAATTGAATTGACTGGAATTTTTTGTGGGAAATTGTAAAGTAATGTAACAAAGTAAAAGTACTTATTACCAGAGTGACTCTAGACTCTAGAATCTAGAGTCAAACATACATAAGATATGAAAGACGGAGAGGAAATAAAAGCCAGCAAGCGAGGGACCAAATTCAAATTTCAAATTTCAAATAACAGACAATCGCTGCTTCGTTTGATTTTGGGTTTTGTTTGATAGCTTTTAGATTTGCGATTTGAGGTTTGAGATTAAAAACTTCTCAACTTGCTTGAATTGTTTCAACTGCTTTGGAACAAATCTGACACAAGGAATTTCGGGTTGATTTTGTGCATTTTGGGTAGCGCAGCTTTTTCCAGCTCTGCCTGTTTTTGAAAAATCCTGAGTTACATGTCCTTTGTAAAGACTATAAAGCACTATTAACTATTAAGCATCAACTATACGTTGTAGATTGTAGAATGTAGACGTTAGCCAAGGATTTGAGATTGGAAATTGGAAAGATGGGGAATGGGAACTGTGGCAGAAATGGAGTGCAGAGTACATTTGTTACTTTGTTCAATTCATTGTCTCAAAGACAGATTTTCTCTTATTTTTGCAAGTTTTCTCCCTTTTAAGAATACACTGTTTGGATTTGGTTCCGTTTCTTCTTTCATTGTTCATCGTTCACCTACTTTCTTTTAGAAATGCGTTGTGCTCAATTTATGGGATTGTACAGTGTACAGTTTGCAGTGTACGTTGTACGTACATTGGACCTGTTTCATACATACATACATAATATATGTACTGTATATTTTATATAGCATAGAGCTGTGTCTGCACATTGCAGATACATGTATTTTAGGAACATGTGTCTAGTGGTTGACCCTTTTATTTATCGTTGGGAAAAGGGAAAAGTCACTATTCACATCAAATAGAGGTTGGAAGCTGGAAGCTAGGAGCTGGAAACTAGAAACTGGAAAGGAGGAGAAGACAAGAATAAGGACGGGACGACAAATACAATTCGTAGCATTTTAGCTATACCATTTTCTGGGAACTTTAGACACTTGAGCTTTTTTTCTTGGCATCACCAAACCAAACCAACCAACTCAATTGTCGTTTATAGATAGATAGATAGATGGATAGACAGATGGAGAGAAAGCTGAAGAGATGGGGAGAAAGATCTAGGAAAAGTTTTCCAAATGGTGAAAGGGGAAAGTTTTTCTTTCTTTTTGAAATATTTACCTTGTACAGTCATCATCCTCCATCCTCCATCAACATTGAAGATAAAAGAGATTTTATACAGTATCTCCAGGTCTCTAGATCTGTAGAATGTAGTTTGTAGTCTGTAGAATGTAGAATGTGGATAATTCAGTACAAAAATACACATGTGTAGCATAATGGTAAAATTCACATGTTTCCTTTTTCCTTTCTTCGTACACCATATAAACTGTACATGTGCCTTTCCCATGTTTTCCCCTTTATTTGTTTAGCGTTTAACGGGACTCCCATGAATATATAGTATTTGTAGTGGATCTCTGTTCTGTGTTGGACGTTGTACGACCTGTGTTACTATTTACTATTTGAGGAGACAGTAGACAGTAGACTGTAGAATCTAGAATCTAGAATCTAGAATCTAGACTATACTTTATACACAACTTTTATTCTCATTGCAAAATAATCGTCCTTATCTCTCTTATCGTCATCCTAGATAAACAGAATTACGTAGCACCAAACTCTAAGCACCCAGTACCCAATACATGTATCTGCATTTGTATTTGTATTCATACTGTATTTACGATATATGATATATCCTCTGTACAGTGTACGATATATGATATTCAGTATGCTATAACATACATACTACATAGTTTCTATATATTACATGTATAACAACAATATTGAAGAGGCGTTTGCCTAAAATCAATAAAATCTACTACTACTACATACTACATAGTTAATAATGCACAGGGAAAAAACTGTCCCTCACATTTTCCGCCTTTTAGATTCAGATTTGGATTTGGATTTGGATTTGGATTTAAATTTGCTGAATTTGCTCCTCTGGATTTGCTTCCAGGATTTTTTTCCAGATAAAATATAAATGCTCCTCCATGCATCTTTTTAAACTACCCAGCTATAGCTATCTAGGGAATAGATGTGACACAAGGCATGAGGCATACGGCATATGACACAGAAACACAGATAAATAGATAGAAAGTATAAAGGTAAGACGTTTATCCCATATATTCAATACGTATAGGTATATTATGTAGACTCGTTTTTGTTCTATTCTTACTTTCCCCTTCTCACTAGTTCTAGTTCTTTTCCTAGTATTCCTTTAGCTGCTCTCTCACCGAGTGACAAGAGAGGTCCCATTAAAATGATGTCTGTACACTGTGCAATCTACAATGCTGTATACACGGTTCTTACTATGAGCTATGAATACTAGTGAAGGCTGAGAGCTGAGAGGATATCGTGTGCATTGGCAGTGCCAGTGCCAGTGAGAGTGTGCAAGTGCAAGAGTGGAAAATGAGATCTCTCCATTCTATTTACTCGACTTGTACAGTGTACAGTGTACGAGGATATTTTTTAGTATATTGGAACGTAAGTTCCTATTAACCTGCACTCAATTCTCTAGCCGGAAAACGACTTTTTCGTGTCGCTGGACATTCTGAAAAAACTACCAAACCGATTTTTATAATTTTTTCCAGTAACATGTCACTAAAGGTGGGAATGCCGGGGATTTATTACAGAACTCAAAATTTTGTCGTCTTCATGGAAATTTTTTCAAAAAACCCTGTTTT
>JAQGBH010001399.1:0-32968 GCA_034698265.1 Sminthurinus aureus | reverse complement strand
GAATATGACCACTAAAATAACGAGTGAATTTTGACGTGCGGGACCGGACCATTTCTGGGAGACCCGCTGGTATATATGTACGTGTCCACTTGGAATGTAAAATGGTTTTACTATTATTTTTATTAAAAGAAGGTTTATGTTATATTTTAGCATACTTAATTTACTGATAGTTTTGTCTTATATGTTTAATATATTTTGTGGTGCTTACTGATTGTTTTAATAACATGACAATGTACTCGTGCTTAATATCGTTGTTTTGTGTTTATTTTGTATATTTCATTAAAGCCGGACTTGGTTCATACACGCCTAGTAAGTACTTAAAACTATTTATAAACAGAGAAATTTATAATAATATGAATGTATAATACTATGAACCAGTGTGCATTATACATGTATAAGTATAATGTGTTTATATTTTATTTATCCATATTTCATCATATATGGTACATTGTACTAATACTAATCCAATATTTATGAATGTATTTCATTATTTTAGAACATAATAAAACGGGATCATCTTATCAACTCGGAAATTTTAATAACCGAACAACCTAGGCAAAGAAATCAGTAGAACCTAACAAGAAGACACAACAGGAAGACAACAGTGAAAACATTGAAGATGATTATTTTTTACAATTTAAACCTGATACGCAAAAGACGACGTGGTCTAATGAAATTGGAGCTGATATATTGTTTTAAAATTTACTAAGAAAAACAGATATATATATATATATATATATGAACGCCTTCAAAATGAGTATTACTAGTTACAAAATCCTTTTAGTTCTTTCACGTATATTATAATATTCTATTTCCAAGAATGCTAATATATTATACATGTTCACGTGCGCAAAAAATGACAGAAAGTAACAAAGAAAAACGTCCGTTTTGTGCTTTATATATATCGTAAATTATTTAATAAAAAAAACCACTAAAGTCGTTTCGTAACACTTGTAGGTAAGTACTGATGAACATTTTATGAGAAACAAAACAATTATTTACTTCGTAATAATTCTCTCCTTTTAACAAAAAATAATATATTATTAATGTGTGGTAATTTGTTCTTTACACAGTAAAAAGAAATTACGTAACTTATGCTTTATTTATTTATTATGGATGTATATGTAGTACATTTATTATGTTGTTGTTTACAATAACTAAACACGGATTAGTAAAATAAATAAAAAAAACTTTACCCCGTTAACAAAAGTGTAAAGATAATTTAAATATTTCCAAAAAACGCTTGATAATTTTATAAGAAAAGAAAGTACTACAAATCAACGTCTTAGACATTGTAATGATATAACCAGTATATTGAATATTATACGAAATGAAAAGATGAATATATTTAATAGGCTTTAAATTATTATATAAACTATATTGTAATATGGTACATAAACAATTTCCTTCACATATAGTAATTCGTTGGCTCCATTGTGCTAAAGTTTAGCAAGATGCATGTTTTAAATATATATACATATATAGAGTAATATATTTAAACTGACAATCAAGAACATTTTATTTCCTATTCATAATATAGAAATGTATATTTATAATATAAATCAGTATACTAACAACTAATAGATTGTGAAAATGATTTGCCCATATATATAATTCATAATGATGTCATCTGTGTCTGAATAAATTTTTTAATGGTATTTAATAATATAGAAATAATCTACTATGTACGAGCGATATTATGTGATGAATGATGAGAATATATTGTGACTCTTTTTTTCCCAGGAAACACTTTTCTTTATATTTAACTCAAATATAGAGTATAGAGTATTGACATGTATATCGAGAATGTAGTTTTAAAAGTGAAATCCGTCCTGTACGGATTCGCTTTTAAAATGAGACCCTTGATTTACTTGATATATATATAATATATTTTTAACATTATGTGAAAAAATATTTAAAGGCTCTATACAATATTTATGAACGCTCTATATTTTTAAATTTATCAAAATATACACACACATTTACGTATATATATATATACTAGAATACTGTAAAAAATGTCCCTACAAAACTTTATTTTTGTTTTTGAAACGCTGCAGAATTTGTATTTTGTAATGGTATCGAAAAATGTAAAGTGGATTATAATTATTTTATTATGATTATACTAGATACATCATAATATATTGTAAATCGTACGATTTTCATCACGAATTTGGTCAGAGAGTATTACAAAAATGTGCAAACGAAAACAAACTGGATGATATATGTATACAGAAAAATTATAAGATTTAAGAATGAAAGAGTGTAGATGAGAGAAAACAATGATTGTAATAATAAGCATCATTATATAGTATTTTATTTAACTTACTTAAACAATGACGAACGCGTTTAGCTTATTTTTGGAGTGTACATGGAAATATATACTATTATATCGCTTTTGATTATCCATCCATATTATTATTATATAAAATATCGTTACGTAACATAGTACTTGTGAAAAAAGAATGTTATAAGTAGAAAATTATGATTACTGATTTATATAGTAAAAACATATACATTGCCATGAAATTTTGATGACGAAATGCTGTTAATTAACTAAAGTTATTCTTATTTTCATTCATTGGTCATCTTTTGTACACCATATTTTCTTTGGATATCTACCATATTATTATTGTAGTACACATGCTGCATTATACATACAATTTAAACGGGTTTCTTTGCCTTATCCATACTATACAACTATATATTTTATGCTTGTGTTGTATACTGTATACTACACAACACTGAAAAGTCATACATATATAGATATAGATCAAAAGAAAGTTTAGCTGGCTTTTATTAGACATATGTTACTCCACATACTGCAACAGTTAAATTCTTTTCGAAACAAGGAAAACGAAATTGTTTCTAAAATTGGCAAAAAAAAATTATTACGTAAATAACCATACGCTTGCACAGGGACAAAATTACATCTTTTTCCTATTATTCTAATCATATTAATGTAGTACAAATATTTTTGGGGAGTATACTTGTATATACATAATATTTTTTTCATAAGTTTTTGTAGCATTAATTATGCCCCCCAACTACCAACAACACGAACACAATACGTATAATATTAAATATATGATGTGTAATATACTTTTTATGTATAAAACACAATCCCTTAATTATCTCTTATTGTCATTCTGTTTCATAACTTTTGTAGCATCACATCGGGGAAACAGATATTTGTTGAAAATGTAATACTTAGAGAATGTTGACATCTCATGTATTTACATACCACATATTATATAGATTATAGAATAAAATAAAGTGAAAAAATATACGGTGTCTTACTATTTACTATATTATGTAGGTAGTGTTATTCAATTTTCACTTCATTTAAACTGACTTGAGTAGTATTCTTCTTCTAAATCAAATAAATCTGCAGCCATATCATCACGTAGTGTCATTAATTTTCTATCACATTCAGCTTGTTTTTGTTTGAATAAACGACTATTTTGATCGATAGCTTCATTTACTGATGGAAAGTCGTTAAGTATTAAATATTGTTTTATATCGGCTACTAATTTCATAAGGGCTTCTCCTGCTCGTACCTGTTTACCAAACAATAATAATTACATAAATGTAAATTTAAAAAAATCTTTACCACTACTACTAGTTTAACAAAACAAGTGTGTGCTCATGTATACATATGTAAAACTGGAAATATATCATTTGTAATTTGTAATCATCAATTACTCTTTTATTAAAAAATACAACTAACCATATTTGCAGCACGAACATTCATCTCAAAATTATCTTCATCAGCTTGTGTAGCTCTTGTTACTTGTCCTTCCGGCTCAATCAGTGCAAGCTTAATTATTTCTATATTTTGAATTTAAATAAATAAAGTACATTAAGAAATTAATTTTTGTTATGATAAATTATACTAATAAGGTACATGGTATTTTCCACTTAATACTTGTTTAATGATGATTTAAAAGAAAGTATTTAACCTGAAAAATTGTCAACAACTGATTTGACATTATCTTTCAATCGTTTATTGTAAGCTTTGAGTAGGGCTTCTTTACCTAAAAAAATGTCAAAAAATTATAGATAGCTGTTTTTATGAAACATTTTAGAACATGAATAAAATGTAACACAGTTTCAAAGATGACTTTTAATTACCTTGAGGCATCCCTCTTGGACCAGCTCCTGGTTGCGCAGCCATTATTTATATCAATTAAAATTCACTTTTATTTAACTTTAACTATTGTAAAAATGTAAAAATCAATTTCAGATCCCCACAACAAAAGATAATATGTACATACATACCTGTACTCAGCCAAGGATTCAAAGGAGAGAATTTAAATTTTTTGAAGCGAGCACATGTGTACGGAGAAAACAGGTATAAAATAAATTATTGTTAATTTTTAATTATTTATTTAGTTTTGAAATCATAAAGGTATAACTTGTTATACTGTCTATTACATGATGTTTTACTATCTACTATCACATTGATTAACTCTCATTCTTTCATTGTTTTTTTAAAAAAAGAAAATCATCATAATGACTTCAGTTCGAGAGATTTTTTCAAGTGGTCCAGAATTTTGCAATTTATGTGGATCTATTTTACCACTCGTTACAGGAAGTGTAGTAAATAGTAAATGTTCAGCATGTTCTGCACCGATAATTCGTACAAGTAATTGATTTTATATTTTCAATTTTGTTACCTATTTATTCAACATGTTGTCTCGTATGAATCCTATAATACAAATTCTCATTCATGTATCATGTCAACATGTATACTGTTTGTACAGGATTTATAATTTATGCCATGTAATATGTAATAACTAATAACAATATTATTACAAAAACACAATACACAATGCTATTTTTTCTATATATATATTCTAGATTCAGTTTCAGAAAAAGAACAAGCAGAAGGAATTATAGAATCAATATCATATGTTGTTCATTTCAATGACAGAAACTTTTATAGTAAACAGAAAGCGATTATGGGAGATCAAAGTAAAAAAAGTGAGCTCAATATGTATTTTATATATTATACCTATATAATATATATACAATATTATATAATCTTTAATGAATCAATATAATATATAATTGTTAAACATTTGTGTATTTACTGCTTTTGTATAGTGTAACATGTAAATATACTATTTTTACACATTCAAGAATCAAAACGTTTAGTGGACCATTCATTGAATGAATGGAAAAATGCATAATATAAACAATTGCTTACTTTTTAAAAAAATCACAACAAGCTACAATATTATTATTATTTCTAATTATTTAAAAACAGGAAAAAAGAAGACTGCAGAAGGTCCTGTAGTTGCAAGGGATTGTAAAATGTGTGGTTATAATAAAATGGCTTATTCAACCCTTCAATTAAGATCTGCTGATGAAGGTCAAACTGTATTTTTCACTTGTCTCAAGTGTGGGTAAGTTTTTAGATTTATGTTCAATAGATAATACATAGTAAGTAATGGATTAGTGCTTTTGGTGACATGTAGAATATATTGCTAATTGTTATTCATACAATATTCCATATTAGATGTTACGTAAAAATAATTGATAATATATGTTTCATTTGTCTTTTAAAAATTTCAGGCATAAAGAAAATGAAAATTCTTAAAAACACCAAATCCTCCTACCTGAAATTTTTCATGTCTGTACATATTTTATATTATTATTATATGCGTATAAATTATTTTTCTAATGAAATCGTAACAATATTGATTTTAGTACGATTAATTATTGTTGTTCTAATGTGTAATGTTTCACAAGAAATAAATAAAGCGATTTTTTACTCGTACAAAACTCCTTTATAAAAATGAAAAACATAATTCACATATTTTATATACCCAATCTTACTTGTCGTAATTTTGGACTATAATAATATACTTTTTCATGATACTTCCAATATACTCATGCATGTATGCATTTTTAAATAAGAGTCAAAGTTTATCGAGTGAATGTTAGGTATAATTAGGTAAAAAATAATTTATTATTATTGCATTTCAAAAATTACAAAAACAGGTTTTTTTTAAACCTTTTTCTTCATTCTTCTATTTGCATTTGAACTTGAACGACTACAACCGTATTTTTTTTAAATGGTATACATTATATATTTTATAATATAAAAATTTTTACTGTCACATTCCGTAATAGTGTAAAAACAAAAGCAAAAAATGTCTAATGTCTAATCTTACAACAAAAAATAAAATTATAGGAAATTCGTAACATAGATTTTAGATTTTAGTAAGAATACAAGTATGCAATAGAATACATTTATAGATAGGTTCTACAAATAATAATAAATTATTGAGTATAGTATTATTATGAAATAACATTGTAATAAAATACAAAGATTTTTCTTTTCAGACAAGATTCATGTTTCCATTTTATGAAAAACTTACACAACTACGTAAGTATATACATATATAATATATATATATATCCGATTTTTTCTTACAACTAGCTAAACAAAAAATAATGGTTAGTGTTAGTAAAAAACAACAACACTTGAATGTAAGACAGTTTAAAAAATACAAAAAATATTCTTAGAAATACTATAATACATTTGTAAAAAAATGTATTGATAAATACATTAATAATCTGGCACGTAATTAACCGTAGCACACAATAGACTTTATCTAATAGAGAGACTTGTAACTACTGTGAATGGTACAATATCAACCCATACCTATACTGTTTATGAATGAACAATGAAAAACAATTTCAAATTCTTGTTTTTGCATTCATTTTTATGCCTATAATATTATTATACTTAATATATATATTAGACAGAGTTGCTGTTCGTTTGGTAAGATTATGGAATGTACGACATATAAATATAAGTAGTCATAATGTAAAATTATGTTTAAGGACTTTTTATAGACTAAAAACCAAATGATAAGTGTATTTCTTGACTACAAATTCTTATAGTCGTTGAAAAATTATTTGTTGTACATACTTTTCAACAAACAACTAATCATACTAAACTTCAATTTCAAGAAATTTTTCTAGTCTGATTTTTTTGTGAAATACTTGTACATAATATTATATTATATTATTACTTATTACTAATAATCAAGAGTCTATAAATAGACTTCCGAGTATCTAGTTACGTAAGTTAAATAGTATGTATACGGTGTTAGTATACTATAACCAAGACTTGTGTGTCTGAAATTAAAAACAGCTATTATTACTGTATTTTTTAAAAAAAAAGTATTCTTTAAGTGTTTTTTAGACACATATTTGGTGTAGTAAATGGTAAGTGGTATACACAAAAAATAATAATAATACATAATAAATAGCGATTAACGATTATTTTGCTAAAAACGTCTTCGACCTCGATCTCTTCTTGTATATGGTTTACTTCGTATTCTAGAATGAGAATCATAATGATGATAACTTGTCGATGATTTAGACGCATATGGATAATTCTGAACAACTTGAGATGCTGAGGAGATAGAATTTTGAGATTTAGACCCATTAGTTAAATTAAAATTACTATTTAAATCTTTTTCTTGTTCCATCGCTTTCAACTTGGCTTCGATTGCACTGATTGCTCTCTCTTTACTTAGTGGTTGATCTGTTCCTGATGTTTCTGATTTCAAATTCATTCCCAATGCAGGTAGTTTTTTTCGTAGTTTATCATCTTCATCCTATATTCAAATAGAAAAATGTATGCATCTTTAAAATTTAAAATTAACAAGATTATAAGAATAATTTTTATAACACTTCATACTTCAAGACATTGCCATTGCGAACGCATGCAAAGCCATACATACATACATACATAAATGGTTAGACACAATAAAAGTTCTATATTAGTCACGATGAAGATATAAAGGATATACCATATGTATGTATTATAATACTGGATTTATTAATTATTAAAGTAACTTACCATGTACGCTAACGTTGCATTATGAGCCCATCGAACTGACATTGTCCGATCAAGCACTCGTTTGCCATTAAGATTATCTAGACATCTTTGAGCTCCTTCCTTCGTTTTAAATGTCACAAATGCATATCCTCTAAATTATTTTACGTAAAAAGAAAAAAACATAACAGAATTTATAATCATTATTTTGTATATAAATTGGAAAAAAATCAAACTATAGGTAGTTTTGAGTATATTGTAGAAACTAAGTAAGCAATATAATCATTTTTCAGAAAAAGAAAAAAAATTACTCAAAACATGTGGCTTGTAATTTTAAACATACCTAGGTAATCCTGCATTGGGGCCAGTACGGTGAAACAGGAAATCAAAATTTTCGATGCCCCCAAATCGTTGTATTATTTTTAATAGTTGAAACCCATAGAATAAAAAAAACATAGTAATGAATTATCCCCAGTTTGATACAACAATAATAAGAAGAACAATAATACTGCTAGATACTATAGTACATTTCATTAACATGTCAAATATGGATATCGACAACAGTTATTGAGATATCCAGAATCTCTGGATTCCAGATATATCCAAATTATGTTTAACATTTAAAATCATAAAACTGTCATTTTGTTCATTGTAAAACCAATACAAGGTTTTAGATCAATCAATTAAGAACTAAATTAAAGTTAAAAAACAATACATATGAGTATATAAAAGTCATACGTGTGCCAGAAACTACTTACTCAGTTAATTTCGGGTCCAAATTTCCAATCCATAGTCTTAAATCATTTTTTTCGGAATCATTTGAGGAGGAGGATGGTGAAGATGTTAATGTAATAAAGTCATTTTTGGCACTTTGACCAGGCGATGAAGCCATTTTATTTCAGCTATTCTTTGACAAATTATTATTATAGTTTTTGAAAATTTATTCCTGTAATTACATGGGTAAATACACACAGAAAAAGAATTTTAATTATAAAGCACTTTTTTCACTCGTAATATTAAAGCCAGCATGTAATATTTGAATGATATAATTTAGTATTGATTATTGATTACTTAAATATACATAAAAAAAATAAACATATGAAAATATAAACTTTATAATAATAATATAATATATGTTTACAATTTAGAAAGTAAAGAATATTTTGTATTTTGTACCTTCATTTAAACGTTTCAAAATTGGACTGACTCACAAAAATTTGTCTACGACTTGACTAATTTACTTTTATAACAATAATATTATTGTTATAAAAATAATCTTTATATCTTGATATCAAGAATCAAGATAAAATAAGTTACTTTGACTCTGTTTTCTTTCACACTGAATTATACACGAGAACCTTTTTTTACGCTTTAAGGCTGTGTGCGTAAGTACAGTATGAATACATACATGTTGTATATTATGAATGCATACAAATTTGGAATTGTAGGTTAATCTTCATGTTTGAAAAAATATGTACATACACACACACCAAAACAAGAATCTTGCTCGACAGCAAGCATGGGGTCATTAATGAGTTCAGAAAAAATATTTTTGTAGACGCCCAAAAACCCCGTGGGGGTATTTTAATTCAGGTCATAAATAAACCCCATCCATTCGAATAATTCCCCTATAGGTGGGGCTGGGTGGGGGTCAAAGTTCCCAATTAAAGTGCACTCAAAAGACTTTGCAGCCAAAACCACTGGCCTGATTTAACTTTGGCTGCATACAATCATATCCTCCAGGGTGTGAACGTACTTGGATTTTCGAATTTCGAAAAAACATGGCTTCCAGATTTCGTCAACGTTTTCGACTTTTGGAAATTTTGTGGCCGATCTGAAACACGACGCTGTGCAGCCATTTTTTGACGGATGTTGACGATCTTGGATTCTATCGTTTTGTCATGACCTAAGCTAAAAACTGATTTCTCATTTTTGGCGCAGTCGAAAAAATATTACCCCTATAGTGTCTATCATGACGTAGAGCTATACATAGTCTTTTTTTTTGAAATCGACAAAACTATACGAAGCTATCGTTTTTACTTTAGGTTCATGTGTCTGTGCTATAAAGCCTATCATCATCAAAATCCGGTAAAAATTAGTTGCCCAAAGCCGCATTGGAAATTGTCCTCAAAAGTTCCAAAAATCGCGAACTTTGATGAGGCCTGGAAGCCATATATTTGTTCGAGTTCCGGAAACCAAGAACGTGCTTGCAAATTTCAATCCAACCAGCACAAAATCGGTATCCAATGTAATGCAGTTGGGGAAATTCAACCCTGTTCCATATTATGGGTAAGGAATTTTTTATGTATCAATTGGAGAGCTAACACCTCCGTGGGTTTTTTTGACAAAATGTTTGTCAGCCTCGTTCTGTTAGTCAAATCTCAAAGACCTTTAAGCGTAAAATTCATTGGCAAACTGTAAAAGTACCCGAAAATCCAGAAAAACGTTTTGTATGGGGTTTAGAAATTCTAGAATCTTATTATAATCATCTATAAAGAAACGGAAAACTACTATTCTTTCAGTTTATTTTGGTGAAGAATAATTTAAACCACCTAATTTAAATTACCTAAAGTTTAAACGGTACTTTAAACAAAAAGTTACGCTGCTTATGAACTTCAAAATTTAAACCATTTCAGGAATGGGTACAAAATTAGACCACATGTGGATAAAGTAATAGGGAGGGAATGCTATATGTTCAAGCAGCATGACCAAATATTCAACACACGCAAATTCAATAGTGAGACTCATAGTTGTACGTATATATATGCAAGTGTATGTATAAAAGATAAACTCCATACTAATTATTCATCTTTATTCTCTACAGTTCCCGCTTTACAGAAATTTTGCAAAATGTACATTGAACATGTCAAAGATTTCTGCACAAATTTTTGGCACAAAATTTCTCCCAATTATCACGCTAGTTATCAACCTAGAAACTTTAGGATTTTTTCACAGTCTCATGGGTAATGTTTCTAAAACCTTAAAGTCCCCATCTCAGGACCTTAAAAAGATAACTACCAGCCAGCCATTTGGACTACACAAGCCGTTGTTCCCAATATGTTACCAATTCGGAATAGTTCGTTTTCACATTGAATCTTTAGACTTAAAACAACCAGTATAAATACGTAGTAAAATCCCATGCAAACATTACTACCTTGATTGGAAAATGAGTACGGTAACAAATATCAAATGCACATAGGTTTTACATATCAATACATAGCAAAAACGAGAAACTATGTACAAGAGCGTTTCGCATTGAACCACTCTACATGCGTTTTATAACAGTTTTGGATTCTTAATATTAACATGTTTACATAAAATAACTTCAGGCTTGATTTTGACAACAAGGCAAAATGCAGTTTATTACAGTTTCTTATGTAGATATATATACACATCTTTCGTTCTGACATCTCTATCGAATAAGTATGAAATATTATATTGTTGTTGGCAACTTACAATTATGTTTATGTTTCATGTAGGTATGTCATAGATATACATCTTGTACACGAATAACATAGACCTGTTATCAGACACAAATTAACAATGGAATTTGCCATAAAAGACGTGCATATACATATGAATGAATGAATGACTGCATGCATGGTCGTCGTACAAGAATGAAGTGCTAAATAACGGGTGATGAGCTAATTGTGGTTGAGCATCCTTTTACAAGAGTTTTGGGATGATGATTCGTGTATGTACTGTGATTTACCGTTTTTTGAGCATACTCAGTATACTCATGTCAAGCCAAGATTAGTTTATGTAAACTACGGATTAAAAAGTAGGGTACATTATGGCATATCTAATATCTACACGCCTTATAGATTTATGCATTCTCTGCTTTTGTACAAATTAATTGTAAAAAACTTAATGCATCCTCATGTGATGTACATATTATACAGAATAATAATCAAAACTTTATTAATGATTGAACAACCTTTAAGCAATCAGAAATCAGAATATTCTCATCCTTGTTTACTTTATGGGACATTTCCCTCCACCTACAAATCAGATTGACTGAAAGTTAAATACATTATAAATTATAATGTATTGGACGAGAAATAAGCCTCAACTGATACGAACATAAATAAAGAATTTGATGTTATCATTGTGTGTAATAATGTTGTCTCATTCATGATTTTTGTATACATACATACATGTATAAAGTCTACAAGAGTATGAATGCCTCAGCACACAGTATGAGAATACTGTACAAGTTGTACAGTACATAGTACATAGTACATACATGAAAGGACATTTTCGTACATTTAGTCACCTTCTAGAATTTTCCTTTAACCTTAAGCCTAAGACGCATTTAAACACATTATCATGTCACTGTATTAAATATGCATTTCATCTTATTTAAAGACTGTGTAATAACATGCAATCGTCTTACTTTTGCACTTTTATACACACAAAACACAAACTTTATCGGAGTACAAAGATCAAGTAAAAAGTTGTTCAGAAAAGGACAGCATACTGAAAAAATTGTCACATGCCCATGAACATCATTTAATACTTTACTACTTGGTATTGTAATTGTCCATTTTTTAAGGAAGAAAAAGGTTTGCAATAGCTAAATTCCAAGCAAATATGGATATGCAGTTGTAAATGAGAATTGCAAGACGTTTCATAGATATGAATATATCTACCTACAAGCTAAAACCATTGTGCATACTATGTGCATACCTATACTGATTGCCACCAAAACAAGAAAACAAACATAAATGGACATAACAACTATACACAGCATTGAATTCACAATATACATACATAGTACATATATTACGTATGTGTAGTTTAAGTTATAAGACTGAAACCGGCTAGTTTCTGAACTGAAGGTGAAGAATCGAAAAACACAGAAGAAGAAGAAAAGGAAAGAAAGAATAAAAGAGTCACAAAAACATAGAGAGAGAGAGAAAGAAAAACAGAGGCTTTGATGAAAAACACACACCTGTATACACCTGAGACACGAGACAAGCCCTCCAGTGACTTCACCTCATTCGCATGTATACATGGTTTCCCTAATCATACAGCAAATAGCTAGCTTACAGTCATCATCTCCACGTTTGCCTCTCTCTCTTTCTCTTAGTCCTCAATGTAAACTATTTTGTATAATATTACTTACTAACCAATACTACATTATATTTTACGTAGGGAAATACTTATAACTACACATAGATTGTCATATTATTTACTATGACTATAGTATTCACTAATAATCTCCTACCGACACAGTATATCCCTTAAAACAGACTTGTAAGTTGTAGTATTACCACGTTCACACTACACAGTATACATAAATTTTCTCTTCCCATTTAGTAAATCAACCAATTAATAAAAAAGATCGTCATCGTGTCTTGTGGTTTTACATAAACAATACTGTTCTATGTATTCTTCTTCGTAATAAAAAACTAAAAGAAAACTTCCATGGTACAACATCGTACGTATTACACGTTTATCTAGTGCTGGTGCTGTACATAAATATCGGTTCAAAATATTTACAACTGTCTACAACACTGACATTATTTAAAATTTAAACGTCATTTCATTAAGGATAGGCATATCAAAATACAAAATACATGTATCATATCTGTGAGTAATTACTTAAAAATATAGGTATACATTCAGATACACAAATGCAAATACTGTACATGTGCAATGTACATAAATATTTACACATGCATCCATATAGATGGGATAAATGTACAAATGTGTGAATACAAAGTTATTTAAATGTTTTTTATCCTTTCCTTTCCCTTTTACAAAAATCTACATGGAGTTTTATATATTTAAACTATATTATACATGTGTTATTGTTGGAATACCTGTATCAGAGTGAAAAAAATTCATAATAATAGTGAACTATAATACATAAAAACACACTACCACACGCACATACTCATGCTCATCCTCATACAATATACAATAATATAAAATAATACCTACGTGATATAAGAAGAGAGTTTATGTAAAATCCCCTATCTAATCTAGGTAAACTCATTCACTGTTTCGAATATGTACATGTGTATATAATACACATACGATAATAATTTTTGTGCATGTCTGTGTTCTACTCTGTCTCTCTCAGCTCTCAACTCTCTACCATCATGCTAACTATAACATGGATTGTTAACCATAATAATATATTCAGTATTCAACCTCTATGTTATGTATCCTCTATCTCATCAGTACAAAAATAGTTTTGATTCGTCATTATTTCTAGTTTCTAGTGGTTGGAAAGAGAACATACACACATGTATCTGTACAGAGTTATATATTCTTACATAATGCACACAGAAACATTTTAGCAATTTTTCTCTTTTATACTGCATTTAAGTTAAGGTTTCTTATTGTGAAAATAAAGTGAAATAGTAATAGTACATACATTCACAAAAGTATATAATATTATATATATATATTCGTGTCTACTTTATTACACAGCTCCTGTTGCTGGATTTTTTGTTCTTACTTCTATTAAGGTTAAATTGTCCATCTTCACATGGTATACCTTCATGCTATACACTTTACACGTCTTTATTTAACGATGAAGTAATACATATTTTCTAGTGTATATCATACACACTATATGTGTATAGTGAGTCAGTGTTTCCTCTTTTATTATTTTTGACTGTGTGCAAAAGTATCTGTGTGTCTGTGTGTGTGTGATGTGTTTCGTTTTTCTTTTTTCTTGCGAAGCTACAGTGTGAAAAATTTTACGACTACACACTACACAGTCAACTGTAAGACAGACAGAAGGGGAAAAAGTGTAGTGTGTAAAATGTAAAAGTAAAAGGGAACTTGAAAAAAAAAGCAACAGAGTTTATTTAAGTTTTTACATATATGTATTATATATTTTTTACACGTAATTACATTTAACATATAACTCAGCAAGCTGTTTTATTAAATTAAATAGAATTTTCCTGATTTAAATGAATACAACAGTATTGGATATTTGAAATACAAGACGAACAAGAGACAAATGCACACAAGGTTTTTTCACCCAGTCAAAGTGAATACAAATACAAATACAAGTGTAATGTAAAACTTAAGAATATTACAACATAACCACACATTATAATCTACATGTAAAAACAAAAGTGCCGTGCGGTTAGTGTATACTTATTTGATTCATTTATTATTATTCGTCGTCAAAAATTATTACTTACAGTTTAAATGGTGAAGGAGCCTAAAAATGTGTTAATAGCTGTGCTACCATAATTTTTAAAACAAAGAAGAAAACAAAGCTTGGAAATACAATAAATAATAAAAAGTGGTACATATTCAGTATCAACAGAGTTACAAAGAAGTATATTTAATTAAAATTGTGTGTGTTTATCATAGCTCATTATTTATATAAATTTACATCGAAAATTCAAATTGAATATAGTATTTTTATTTGTGAGATTATGTGAATCAAAAGTGCTGGTGTTCCAGAAAAAATATTTACAACATTTGATTGTATATATCATATGGATCATTATAACATGAAGATTAATTGAGGATTAATGGAGGTGAGTTTTCTTGTGAATTAAAATCAGTATTAAAATTTAATATAATATATACCTTTTTTAAATTTTAAACTATGATGTTCTACAGTTTCTATAATTTTGAAAAACAAACTGATAAGTAAATACTTGAATAATTGACTGTTCGTTGTTCATTAATTGCATATTAAATGCAATTCATATCAAACAGTATGAGACTTGAGAGACGAGAGACTAATGTTTTGTGTTTTGTCTTATAAAAAAATGGAGAAAACAATGCATGGAATTATTATGGAATTTAACAAAAAAAAAGTTACCTTGAAATATACCTCTAACTTTTTGTCCTTCCGTTCAGTATCCTTCATTTATTCTAGTCATGTTTCATTTGAGAAATCATTAGCTCACTCGCCTTTCACAATTCAGTACATGTGCACTCTCCTTGTGTATATATGATATATGTTGTATGAGACATGAGACTTGAGTCTGGTTGAATACAATACTCTCTCAATATTTACAGATACGTATATGTATAGATATGTAATATCTTTACATTTAGTTATTAGTTGGTATGAAAGCATAAAAGTCGTATTTTATATGCTTACAGCTGTAGGAATATAATATTTAATACAAGTGCGTTATAGTTTATAGTGTGCTGATTTTTTTCTTCTCATCTCACAAAATCCTATCATTCCATTTATTTACTTACAATAGTTTTAAAAGTAAAGGAAAACAACTTTAATTTAATCTCCATGATGTTCTCCATAAATCCAGACAGACAAAGCGTCAGAAAGTCAAACTGTCATTCACTCATGAATTGAATTTCTTTTCACGTATGTACATTGTATTATTTTATGTGTAACAATTCGTGTGCCTAAAAAAAAGACTACAAATCACATTTATTGTAAATTGTAAATAATGTGAAGCGTCGAGTTTTTATCGACCAATTGTCTAGTTCTGTAACAAAATGTGCCATATAAAATTCCACAACACATGATTTAAAATCAGTGTTATTGCGCATTTTGCAATGGTTCCTTTTACTCATTATTTTTCAAATTCAGTTACACCTCTTTCCCCTACATAGATCCTGTAGATTGATACATCCGGATCTGGTTAAAGAAATTAAAATTCGATAGACTAGTATAGAATGTAGAAAATAGAATACTTGAATAAACGAGGTGTGTACTGGGTAAAGTCTATACTCTCATATGAAGTCCAATATAATTTTTGCAGGTAGTACTACTAATTACAGCATTATACCTTCCGGAATCGTCATTCATTAAAGTACTCACTAGTAAAAAGTGTCAGTAGAATATGGGACAAGGGATGTTTTTTTTTATTGACGTGTTAAATGTACAGATACATTTATTTTTCTTTAAAAGAACAATCAGTTGTATGCTGTATGTTGAGTACAAAATGACACAGAATTTTACACATGCATACTGCACATATGCATTCGCTATTCGCAAATATCACGAGAATATTTAGTAATAGAACAGTTTGACAGTATTTGTTAGTGAATACACTGTACAAAAAGTCTGAGTAGGTATTTAAGTATTCATCCATAGATACTGAACTTGAGGCTATCTGCATATATACATCTGTACTCTGTACATAGATTGTATAGAAGCCTGACCTCGTTTGACTTCAATCTTATAAATAACCTATACCGCGATACCGTTGCTTGTCGTAACCTTTTGGTGTAAGTAGTAGTAGTAAGTAAGTAGTAAGTACTAAGTACACATGTAGTTTTTGAATACATTATGAAATACTTGCACATGTATGCTTATACATTTTTAATGTTTTCATTGTATATTGTATGGGTACTAGGATGTTTCTGTGTCAAAAAAGAGGAAGAAGCAGCATCATGACGTATAATGATCTTTTACTAGTATACTTTTGTATGCTGTAAATAACATATAGCAAATTCCTCAATGTTCACAACCATGTAATATGTTTAGCCAATAAGTGTATAGGACAAAGTTTTACGTCTTTTCATACAATATGAATTCTTGAAACTATCTATATAACATAATTCGGATTTTGGATTTCGGATTCATAAAGACATATATATACAAACTGTATGCATGGCAGTAAATAGTAAAGTAATGCCAAATCCATAGTTCTTTGAGACTCACAGCTCACAGATAAACGTAATATGTAATGAGAGTATTGTGAATTGTGTGATGTGTTTTTCAAACACGTTGCCAGTCAGAACTTTTTACATTTGTCTCGAGTTTAGAGTTTAGACTTCCAATTTTCTCACTATGAAAAAGAAACTGAACGTTTGTTTAAACTTTAAACGAATCCGGAACATGATGTTAATTATTTAAAGGAAGTGTGCCTTGCGCCTTGTACTTTGTGCCAACGTAATATATTTCGTAATGTGCACATGACGCACAGTAAAATAATATTAATTTTCATGTAATTTGAGTATTACTGAGAGAAGAATAATACATTATCCTTTTTCCATAACCATTAACCATAAATCAATGAATATCAGCGTACATATTAATATTATGCCATTTTAATTCATGGACTATGACTATTCTCAAGAATAAATTTTTATTCTGTTATAACATCACGTATCATTTTGATTTATGTGGACGGAAATTCGTATTCGTTTTCAAACATCTTTTGTGTGTCACGAACTATGTACATTGTACATTGAACATAGTACGAATTTCTAATTTGGTCTCAGTGAATGTTGAATGTTGACTGTTGACTTTTTAGATGTGGAACATTATTAAAATAATAATTTGATATTACCTTACATATATTGCGTGTTACATGCTACATGTATCAAGTACCAAATTCATGCTGCTTATTTTATTTCCTTTTGGTCCTGATCCATCTTGAATGTTTATTGACCCATTATAGTAATCAAAACATGATGTATTTCACTCACTACACATTTTTTCATGACACAGATAATGTGATAGCGATAAGAGTAATTGAATGAGGAGATAACGATACAAAAAAAATAAGGTTTCAGTTTTGAGCTCTGAGCTGGAAGGTTTACATATATTTATATAAACCTACTAGTTACTAGTACACTACAAATTACACACTCAATGCTAATGTAGTCGTTTGAATGGAGAGAAAATCAAATCAAATTTCATGTGTGTGACATAATCATGTGTCGTAAAATACAAATTATAATAACTTATCAATTCCCAATAGAAATAATTGGATGAAATATTTTTGGTAGATAAATAACAACATGCAACAACACCCACCTTTTGATTGTAATTTTAAAGCAAATTGTTTATGATATGTTACTCCCACTACTTATTTGTGTAGTGTACGACGTACACTGTACGTCTCGTATCTTGTAAAGCTTCTGAATGACTGATCTATTTTGTTTTGAGTGCATTTTTACTTCATTCATTCGTTCATTCATCCATGCAGTGGTTGAAATTTATTTAGTGTGATTTTAGTAAAACATGAGGATTGAGGATATTCTGTGCATTTTATATCTTGTACCATAATCATAAATAATACAGAATTCCGTATGACAAATAATTATTCCAAGAAGTGTTGAACTGTGAACTCACAAATATGTATAAATGTTGATATCACATCACATCAGTCATCTTACCGCGTTTTATATTTAGTCATTGATCTGTCACATTTTATAATGGGTTAATTATCATTATACTAAAAAGAATAACGCGTGCAAACTGTAAATTGTAAATTTTATGGAAACACAAGTTATTTCCTTGAACGTTCTTCTCGGTAGCTTAGCATGACATGTGTATTCCATATTTAAAGTATTTGAGATTTGATTTACTGGTAACTGGTAACGTAGTGTGGTAAATCACTAACTAATATAGAAAATAGAAATAGGAAGTTTGTCATTCGAGTACTTTGTACCTCTATGTATTACACTGCACATAAAAAAGATTTTAGAAAGACGCTGTATGCATAGGATTTCACGGGAAAATAGCTTTTTCATACTCAAACTGACTATAAAATAATAATAAAAGTAGTGTATTAATTTGCTTCATTTCATTTTTGTGCTTCCTGAGATTTAGATGTGTGTGTGTACTTAGTATACAATACACAAAACTGTTGTGTACAACAGTAGAAATAAGCGACAAAATTCTTTATTGTGTGTTGTGCGTGTAGTGGTTTGCTGTTGATAGACTTTTACATTTATGATGGTGAGTACTTTATTTTATAACTTAAAATACCTTGTTGTTTAATAGTCAACGTAAGAGTTGAGAAAGCTTTGTTGGTTATCCATTATGCATTATGCCTGAATATCATTGTTCTTTAAAACTGAAGGTGTTCTAAGAACACTGTTTCGTTCTTCAGTGTCTCATGTATTGAGTATGGTGTATGGAGTATTGAGGTTACATAACACACAATAGCTAAGTGACTTTATTGTGTTTGGAAAATATTTTTTGCATATTCATATTCGTACTATTACAAATTGCAATATTGAATTATTGAGAGATGGTCAATGAATAGAAAATAGAATTGGCCAGATTGAGCCTGATATTTTTAAGGTACGAGAGTAAGTTCCGGTGGATTCCGTTTTTTCATTTCTTGCAGAAAATGCCCATCAAATCATGTGAATCATAACGGGACTATCAACTATCATGTTACATTATCATGTCTCCTATTGAAGATTCAATAGGACAGTACAGGGAAACCTTTTGTGGTATTGTTGTTTGTGTATTGTGTACATACTATAATATACTAAACGCTTTTCGGTCCAGTGAACAAGTTTGCATGGTCAAAATTTGTCAATACTCAATATTCAATGCATGCATGTATTAGATTCTAGATACTAGATACTAGATATTCAGTATTCAGTCTAACTCCTTTTATTCTCACCGATTACCTTTTACACTGGCAGTTCTTGTTGTGAATATTGACCATGGATGTACAATGTACATTGTACATCACAATCAGAGTATTATCAAGCATGAATAAATAAATCAATTTTTATGATAAACGCCCACATCACAATTTACATGAGTCGGCTACGATGATTATTGCACATCACTTGGAGAAAATTGCATGATATTTCTGCCTCTTTTTCTCTCCCTCTCTCTGGTCTGGTTCCAATCCATTTTTGATGTCCATGATCCATGATGGGAAACTATAGTTAGAATTTATTTAGAACAGACCAAAAAGTGACCATTAATAACAATAACTCATTTTCTATGATCACTGATCAGTTTTCCCGTTCATGCTCGTAATTCTAATTTCTATTCTGTAAATGCTCGATTGCAAACTGTATGCATGCAGGCTGCATGATGCAGCATATAGACCATGATGATCGTATACAATTGACAACAAATCAAACTCCAATGATATTAGTAACTTAGTAGATATTTGGCATGTGTATTTCGGATATTCCACAAAATAGAAATTTAATTTGGCGATTAGCTCAATAACTTAAGGATTCAACTTCTAAATTCTAAATCATGCACCTACTCTTGCATGAAATATGTAGTTTGTGGTACATAATATGCCTGTGTCACATAGTATCGCATCAAACTATAACAGTTTGAGTCACCTTTTCCTCTTCCATTATTTCCAGTTCCAGTTTGCATATTATTTTACACATAGTTTGCAGTAATAGCTTGCTTATACGAATGGATTATATAAATATCTGTATCAAAGCCACAAGGGAAAACCCTAATTTGTCCGTGACTCTGGAAAATAAGTTAAACTTTTCAAATAAAATAGGACGTTATCATCCCATTCATTATTATTATTACTACAAAACTATTGTTATTAATTTGTGACTCTCGCTCTCTCTCTCTCTGTCCATGTACATACAATTACGACAGTATTTTTGTGCTGTCAAAAATTTGTAAATGTATCATGTAAAAATAATTTGAAGTAGATAATTGTGACTGCCCAATACAACACAATACGTAGAAGTTGCATGTGCGTTTTGAATTAGCTGTAAAAAGTATTTATTATTTCGTGCCTGACAAAATTCGGACTTTGTGTAGAATTTATATACGTATAATGTTTACAATATAAAATATAAAATTAAATTAGAGCTATTAGATGTTGTTGTACACATCATTCCCTAGCTATTTATCATTTACCCTTTATCATTTAATGTGTGTGACTTTACAAGAAAAAACAGAGTTAAGAATATGAGAACGATTTGAGAATTTATGGCAGTCTGAAAGACCTTCATGTAGCATATATCGTACAACGTAAAACATACAGTATAATATAGTAGGAAGTAGGAAATGTACTGTGGAATATTTGGAGAAAACTTATGGACATTTATTTAAACACCATAAAAAGCAAAACAACATGTCTCGTTTTGATTGTAATTTGTCTAGAAACTATACAAGACGTAGGACAGGGGTGCGTGTGAATCAATAATAATTAGGTTGAAAATTCATAAATGATGACAGCTTCTCCAGCTCAAGCTGACTAAACGATACGGTTGGATTGTGATTTTAAGACTACAAATTTGAAGCACAAGGTACAAGACGCCGTAGTCGGTGGTGGATAAAAAAACACACTGTTAAAAAGGTTCGAATTTTTATGTAAACTTCAAGTTGTAGGCCAGAAGAAAAAAATTCATAAGACAAAAGTTTTGAACGTCATGGTCAAAACTTCGTAATGAGAACGTTATGACGCTCATTAAAGAGTACCCGCATTTTCAGTTTTCCTAAAAAAATTGTCTGCATATATTTGCGACTTCCAGTATGTACGAAAGCTCTCCATTTTAAATTCTACAGGAATAAAAACTTGAGGATTAGTTGACGGAGACTGGATGTATGATGAAGCTCTTCAGCTATGTTGGTACATCTCAGCAGTTTTTGTCTCATAATCTCGTCATGAATCTCTATTTGAGATGAAATGACACGAGTTTTCAAGTTTTGTCACATTCATGCGCTCTTGTGTAAATGGTAAATGGTAGATGGTAAATGCCACAAGTTCAAAAAGGGTGAAAGAGATTTTATCACTCGGATTTTAAAATGTAAATTGTACCCACCAGAAATCCTCAAAGTTTGTAATTTGTATGTAGTTTCAAGTGGATACTGGCAACTGAATTGTATATCGTACATTGTACGTACAAAATGCATAGTGCACAAAATATATTACACACCGTTTTCATTTTATGTACAGATTATGTTGAATATTTAATCGTAGAAAATGTGTGCATCTACATAATATCATCTAAAGTATAAAGTCTACAGTCTATAGCAGTTCACATGCTAAACTCATAATACCAGCATTCAGCATGTTGTGAGTTGTGAGATTTCCCTTTTACCTTTTTCTCAAACCAAGAAAGTAAAACTTTAGTGTAAACGAACTCTGTTACATTTAGCCTCACCTACATATTACATATATTATGTATTATATATTATGTCTACTGTAGACTGTAGACACATTTGTAGATTGTAGACGTATAAATAAATTGCGTAGGAAATAATCCCACTTTTCCATAGAAAGAAGGAAAATTGGACATTCATATAATACAAGTGTGTTTTATCAGATTTAGATGATGTTGGTCTCTTTTTTCTACACAATGGCTTTTTATGTGTACTCACTACTCACTACTCACATTCTACGACTACGACTGAAACTATACTGCACAAATCATGTGGATGTGATAGGCACAAATGAGTTTTCCCATTTGATGTTTGCTGTATGAAACATAAACCTCAATGTCTACAGTCTATACACTATACACACGTATGAGAGCAAATAGACTTCGATTTTCTTTCCAAACATGTGAATCAATGAGTGTGGCATGACTAACATGCCTTTTTCAAAGATTCCATCGATTAGTCTACTTTTCTAATTTGAACCTACTTTTCCACTCTTTCCTCTCTTGTCTCTTGGTCTTTCAACCACTTTTCAATAAATAACAAACTTTGAACAACGAAAAATGCTGGCATACGCTGTTCCGTGTTCCGTATTCCATATTCCCTATATTAGATAGACACATAATAAATATAGTGTGTTTTAGAGAGAAACCAAGTTCAAAAAAACTTTTATTTTGTCCATTGGAAATTCAATAAAAAAGGGAGTTTCTTTTGTTCTTCTCCTCTGGGGTTTTTTAAGCACTCGTAACTCGTAAACAGTAAATGATCAATGAAGTGGTGAATGATGATTTAAGAATTCTAAGTTTTTGCTATTAGTTTTTGTCAAAAACTAATAGCAAGTTGTGGTAATTTTGACTTATTGTCAAACGTTTCCTGCTCAACTTTTCGGAATGCTTTAAAAACTAGTTTTCTGTCTGTGAATTTTGTGCTATCATCATTTCTTTCTAGTGCAGTTTCAAGTTCCAAGTTTCAAGTTCCAAGCTTCAAGCGTAAAGTAAAGTTTTCGTATTTTCAAAGTATTGCATGTGGAACAGGTGCAATGCACGTAATATATAGTGTATAATGTATAATAATATTGTATAATATTGCTTGTGCAATTATTCTGTTCTGACATTGACGTCAAAGAAATACAAAATACAAGTTTATTTGTGTAGATAAAACATGGGTATAAAATAAATACAAATATAACTCTTAGAATATTCCCTTGAGAATGAAGATGCATATAGTCTTTTGTATTCTGTTTATTTTACTTGAAAACTAAATAAATGTCTCCATGTCGTACATGCAGTTTGCAGCTTGCTCTTGTCTCTTTTGTCGGTATTCATTGGTCGATAGTCGATAGTGAATGGCTTTAATAAGGATTGTAGAGTGTCGAGGTACAAAATATATTGTAGATTATATGTTATATTATATCAATTTTTTCAAGTGGCGGTATAGATTTTTGAGAAAATTGTTTCATTGATTTTGTTTATTTGTCGTCCTACCACCTAGAAGCTAGACGCTAGATGCTAGAAACTATAACATGCACAATGCACAACTCACCCCCATGAGTGAGCATAAGTGGTTTACAATTCACAACCACAAGAGCTTTGAAAAGAAACACCTTCTCATTGAGCATGAATGAGAGATTGTAATTATGGTTGGATCAGTATATTATTCATGTCCTCGTGTCTGTACATTGTACATAAAAGTGCATGTGGATATTCCACAATATATTAGGCCATGTACATTGCACATATAAACAGAAAAATGTTCAATCAGACTGAGGCATTTATGGCCCACCAATTCAGAATTGAGAATTGAGACTGCAGAATCAGAGAAAGCTGGAGAATAGAAAAACGGAAATGAGCAGTTCCAGCGATTTGGAGCCATTCCGACTTTCACTTACAAACTTATCATATGTACAACGTACAGTGTATATTGTACATCACGTGTAGTGCTCATTTGTCGCTTAATCATCCATTCATCCATGTTGTTCCCTCGTTTTGCCCAGTTTTTTCTCACATGGCCTGACCAATACCCAATAACAAGTATAGCTTTTCCCCTCCCATCTAGAATCTAGAGTCTAGAGTCTAGATTCTAGATTCTAGATTCTAGAGACTAGAGACTACACTTGAGCAAAACAAGCATTGACATTCACAATATTGACATAAGTAACGGAGCACGTAGTAAATAGTGACCTTTCTCCTTTGTTCTATTTCACCTTCAAGAAGAGACAGTGCAAGTTACAGAAGTGTTGCAACTACAACTTGACGATAACAATATCGTCATATTAAAAATTAATACGTGCAATGTGCAGTGTACAGCGTGTATGCTGGCCACACAATTCTCCAAATATCATGTCACCCTGTTTAATAATTCACAACAAATTATCCAATACATTTCCCATAGAGAAAGCAGCACTAAGCACTAATCCATTTTTGTGCACTGCTCTACTCTTTATTCATGTCTGAATTTTAAAATTCATGGAATGTTTACGTCATACTTTCACTGTACAAAAGTTCCTCATCATCCATCTTTTTGCATGTAATGAATGTGAAAGCATAAAAGCTATCATGCACTATGTACATTGTACATCGTCCATTATGAAGTTCATTTCTCTTCCTCATTTCAAACTACTGAACTTGATAGAGGAAAAAATATCTTACATGAAATGAAACTATACAGTGAACTCGTTGTTATTGCGTTGTTGCCTGATGACTGAAAATAGGAAAACAGGATATCTGAGAGAAAAGCACACAAAAATTGTGTGTTGATGACTTATCTATCGGTTCCTGCCGGTGGGCGTAAAAGGAGAGAGAAAGCAGAAAAAATGGGGAAAGCTACATACTACATACGTCCAGAGTCTAGATTCTAGAGTGAAGTGTTTGGTCTATACGCTTCTCATGTGCTCTACCTATTCTACCTATTGATTCATATTATCTTGACACGAACTGGATGACCATGTATCATGAATATCTGCGATATACGTAGTACGTACTACGTACAACATGACTGCTCTGATACATCTGTAATGTATAATGTGTATCATGCATCACACACTTTGAGCGTCCAGTTCATATGGAATATGGACAAATGTAGCACACCGCATAAGTTATATGCTACAGTTATGCCCCTTATCGTTAGTGGACTACCTTTAGATTTCTGATTACATGTGGACGACGGTTAGGAGTTGGGATCTTGAATGAAGAGTGGAAAGGGTGTTTTCCGACCCATTTGTACGTTATTTTGATGTATGGCATAGTGTTTTGGTGGAAGAGAAAGTGGATTAGTCAGGAATAAAATGGACAAGGAAGAGAAAGTTGATTTAAAAAAATATCATTAACATGGAGTTCCCGGAGCTTGTAGCTGCCTCTTTCTCTTTCCTTCCATCGTTCTTCTCTTACCAACTTATTCCAAAATCGGGTGACGCCCGCAACTTTTTATTTCATCCTTCGTTTTTTACAGTTTACACCGTAGTTTTTATTTTACCTCCTTACATGTTCATGTCTCAGGTCTCACAGAAAGTAGGTAAAAAATTTCCGTTTCCATTTTGCCATGATACAAGAAAAAAATACAAATGAACAATGTATACACAGTAAAAGTCTTCAGTCATTTTTAAATCTTTTAATAAAGTTGTCCATTTTGTATCTGTGATCTACATTCTACATTCTACAAACTGGTAAATGCACAAGCTAAAGTATTAAAAGCTCTCTTGTGTGCTTGTGCTCTGTGTCTATTGTGTATTGTGTACATGTGGTTGAAATGTGCGTTTTTGAAACCTATAAAATGAAATAATGATAGCATTGATGCTAATAACATGGTCTTTGGTTTTGGGTGGCGTTAGAATACTCACGAACACTCACTTCACGCAGCATGCATCCGAACATGACATGACATGGTAATGGGGATGGTGGGCAACAAACTACGAAATATGTACAATGTACGAATATTATCCAGGTACTAGGTACATACATAGTTTGCATATTTTCTCAAATACATGCACTTGAAGGGAAGAAGCTGTCAAAATAAGTACGTCCAGGGGAATCAAATTAGTAGCTGGTCCAAACTTTGAAAGTTTATGCCTGTCATTATTTTTCCACTAGAATCCTCAATATAATATATAATATATAAAATACAACGTATAATGCTTTCTGAGGGCTAAAAGCAAGCAGGTAAACTGATACAGTTGCATGTGCGTTTTTTTGGACTTCCTTTGGAGTTTCATGTCGTTTGTTTGCATTCCTATTTTTTCTGCCTTGATACTTTTGATTTTGTTTCAACATTCAACATACTTAATGAGGACTACACACTGCATGCACCACAGTCCATGATTTAAAAAACCCCCCAAAACACAAAGAGTTTCCAAGAAATTCAAAAAAAAAAACATCTTTATAAGTTTCCTGAAACTGTTCTTATTTATATTTTTCCTACACATCGCTCTTACTTGTTGTGGATGCACGAGGCACGAGGTAAAAAATCGGAACTTGTACATTTTTAGAAAAAATATAGTGGTCATGTTTCCTTCCAATGGCTGTAATTTCCTATTCCGTTTCGGATTCGGATTCTTGTTTCACTTCAGATTTGCTTCTAGAAAAGAAGAAGAAGGAGAATCATATGTTCAGAGCTCTATGTATCTGCAAGCATAATTCAAAGTACTCATAGGTACATTTATAAATACACAGGCGTAAAGTCAATGTACCATTTAATATTCCACGTACAAGGTTATGTACACAAAAGTTTGGAGAAAGTTGAAGAAATTCTAAGCAAAGTACGCCGTATCTAATATCTAGATTGTAGATTCTAGAATCTAGAATCCCGAACGAGTGCATAAATAAAAATGCGTACATAAATGTTTTCTTTTGCACTGTTTGCTGAACACTGAACACTGAGAACGACTGTATTATGTATTGATTCAGAACCAAACGGAACCAAGCATTTTCAATCATGATTCGCTTCAAGTTACTGCAAACAGGAGGATTGTTTGAGTTTGACAGAGAAGAAGAAAGAAAATAAAACTTGTTTGTACTTGTACTTCCTTCACCCTTCACCTCGCTCCTCGGTGGTTACAAGTTCCTATTACAATTGCTATTATTATCACAATTTTTCCTCCGTTTTACTGTATACTTTTCGTTAGCACATATTATAAATTATAATATTCAATGGTTGACAGGTGTCCGTCGATCTTGAGTCTAGAGCCATGGTTCTTGCTTCTTGGTTCTTGGGAAATGCGAATAAATTGAATTTTGAGGTATCTTTAAATATCATTAGAATTTACAGTGAAATTTACCAAAGATGTACAAATTACAACTGAAAATTGGTGTTCTGTGTTTGGTGAAAGATTCTTGGTTCATCATCTTCCAGTCCTGAAACTTTTAATCAAAATCAAACCCTTGCTCAATGTTGACTTTAGACTGTAGACTGGTGACAAACAACCCATAGCAAACATCAAGCTCATTTGCGATTAAAAATGGTGAAGAAATATACACTATGCATTATGCATTATGCATCTGTGTGTGATCTGTAATGTATACGGTATATAGGAACTTGAACTTGCTTATAATTCAAGGTCTCTCGTTTCAAAATTCTTGAATTCTAATGATTCAATATTTAAACAACACTAGAATCTAGAATACAAAATACCCATCCATCTAACAACGACAAAAAGCACACGCTTCCATGTTAAAATAAATGTGTAGATTCATCGCATGTTTTGTGGTTGGAGTTTACCGACTGTAGAATAAGCAACATTTTTTAATTGGATGGAAATTTTCAAGAAATATGTGAAGCTTCTTCAACATTTAGTGTTTTTATCCATACTCCATACACCAAGCACCACAAATATTCCCTACAACTATATTTCATATGTCTCATGTCAATATTTCTGTCAGCAGCCTGTCATCTTGTATGATGTATGATGTAACATTCACGAGACGTTGTATTGTACATAAGTTGTGTTCTTACGAAAGGAAATTTATTCGTTTATATGAATACTAAATCTGCATCCGTACTTAAAAGAGTTGATAAAACGTGATACGTGTATCGGTGTGAATTATTTACAAACTACGAAACTACAAACCATAGTGCTCTGTTGCTGTTGATGCTCAGTGCTTAGGTAGATTGTGTAAGATACGAAAAAGAAACAAAAAAGAAAGAACCTTGATAAATATTACCGAAACAAAATATGTAGATTTGTGTCCAAGAAAGACTTAATCTAATCTATGTAACCGTCGTATAAATTTTAAATGCTGTTTCCCTCCAGTTTTCTCCGCAGTGCAAATTTCACTTCAACTTTGCCGTTTACCTCTACCTTGAACGTTCAACTTTTAACATTGAACATTTCATTATGCATTCGGCACTGCATGAGAATGGACAATTGAGAATTCAAAATAGACATGTAGTCAATAGCCAATAGCCAATATGTTAATCCACAAGTCCAGTCTTTCGTGCTTCATTTACATTCAAGTATATTTTGGGCATTTAATACGGACAATGAACATAACAAACTGCACTGCGTAGATGTGAATACATAGATTAGATTTCTAAAGATTATTGATTACATAAATTGATTCGGTTTGTATTATATAAAAAACATGAAATCAAGACTTATCCAAAATCCACAGACTACAGCGTGCTCTATTTCTTATAAGCTATGCTATGCACTCAAAAAATAGAGAAAGATAGTAAAGATTAAAGTAAAACAGCGGTAAATAGTTGTAACATGGACGAGGGATGACGGTGTACAAAATACACGGTCTACTGTGGATTATAGATTATAGATAGATTATGTAAACGGGTGAAGTCCCATCTACGATAGCTATTGAGGATTGGGGATTGAGGATTGAGAGTGTCTGGTTATTGGTTATTGGTGGTTATACTAAATTTTTGTTACGTTGGTACAATCTAGAATCTAGGTACATATGCACATTATGTACTACGTAGAACTTAGAACTTACGGAAGAGCTATTTCTTAGGAAATGATTAATAGATGAGACAAGCTTGCGTGTTCATACACACTCTACATAAAATTTAACTCAACTCAACTCTGTCCTCTATATTCTCAATTCCCCCTTTCATTTTTTTCTTTCTCCCTCATGTCTCTTTCTGTCTTTCTCTTCTCACTCCTTCACTACTAGTCGCTTTCTCCTTCTTTTTGGTTTTGGATTCTTCCATTCTACTCCTCAAGTCTATCAATACATCTATACTTGTATGTAATATGGATCTATCTCTTCTTCCAGAGTCCAGAGTTTCTGGGTTTCATAAGTATCTATATATCCCTATGAAGACGCATGTAGGCCAACAGCCATACGATATACGATGTACAATGAGTTCAACCAATGGGCAAACATTGTATTGTACATGGAATAACTAATACGACCCAGTAAGTAATAGATTGCTGGCTGTCATTCTTCATTCACTATAAAATGTGTGATGTTTCATGGATGGTACTTTGCTTTGGAGGATACATGTGCTTACCAGTTACCCGTTTCCAGGGACCATCAGATGTGCAATGTGCGATGTGTGTAGTAAGTAGTAAGTAATAAGGCTCATGTGTATGGACTAGGAACTATATAGACAATATAGACAACGGACACCCCAGACATATCTGTATAAGTACGTAGCATACAAAACCATAGTCCTCATACACGCCCGGTTTTTTATTGGTATTTCTTGGTTACCTTTGTTCATTTGAATTTGACGTGGGCATGAAAAAGTGAGGCAACGGAAAGAAGAAAAGAAAGAGAAAAGAACACTGTCTTCTGTCTTCTGTCTGAAAAAAAAACTAACCCGACAAATAACGCTCATCATCAATAGTTCAATAGTGTCTTTCCCTTGGAGGCTACATCACCGAGGAAAAGAAAAAGACTTGAAGTTGAGTAGGTCTTTTCATATCAGTATGAATCGAGAATCGAGAATCCAACTGCTAGCTGCTACATTATTGTGAGTAAAATCGAAAGTAGACATGAGACAAACTCTTTCCAAGTTCACTTTGACTTATGTAGTCCATCAACCTGTTTTCTACGGTAGTTTCTACTTTCTAGTTTCTAGTTTCTAGTTTCTAGACTACCATTATTTCTTCTCTTTCCATGTCTTTGACTTGGTTTAACTTAGCTTAGCTTAACTTAGTCAACTCAATTCCACTTGAGTACAATAATAACAAAACAAGTTTAATACAATCTAGATTCTATGTAGATTCTAGAAGCATATTGTCATCGTATGCACCCTTGTGTACTTTATTCATCAGCAAAATAGGATAAGCACTAAAATGTACCAATACATACATAAGCAAATGTGTATATTCGAAAGGAACAAAGGATGAACGTCTCATTGAAGCTTCTTCTTTCTCTATACTTTCTCCGTACTGCCAGAGAAAATGAATCGAATAGATTTTCCGATTTTCCTTCCCGCTGTTTTAGCTCTCCTTTTGACACTTCTGTAGCGAAATTATACAGATAAAATATGCTGAACATATTTATGCACACGTAAAGGAAATTACGGATGAATTTAATTGTAAGTCGAGAAATTTGTGTTCAAAAACATTTAGTAAAAAATAATTCAGTACGAGTTTCTTATGAATTCAAAGAAAAGGATGATGATGTACGATATTTATATTAAGTACAAGTTTTGAATTTTGAATATTATCTATTCTCTTGTATAAAATTCATGTGCGTTTATGTTTGTACTTGAATGTTGAGTGTTGAGTTTTGACAATGAATTTATGATAAATGACTTTACTGTATACGCTTTTGACACTGAGTATTTTGTAATTTGCACAAGCTCATTTGTACTCTTATTATTTCCTTGCATTTATTATGTATAGCAAGAGACTTGGCTAATGTAGTTGATGTGACTGTGACTGTGACATTGACAATGTTTTGTGTCTAAGGTTTGTCAGTACATCCATCCATACAAGTAGAATGTACACATGTATAATATGGAGGTATGGGGCATTGATTGTCATTAGCCATTACTCTCCGCCCTCTTCTATGTGCCCAATCGTGATTAAAATCGCAGATGTAATTATGGCAGAGCACAAACAGCTAAATAGCTAGTAGCTACATGCATGTAGGTATGGTGTATGGTTTATGATACGTAATTTACTCTAGAGCACGCTCACCACTCACTCATCTTTATTTTTCATCAGATACAGATTCCGTGTCACAGTCGTAGAAATACATGTACAATGTACTATTTACAACTTACAGTGTAAAGTTAGCAAGGCATCAATGTGGCATTGACAACAAAGAATTTGTATTGTACTTTTGTCCATGTGAAATGAGAAATACAAAATACAAAACAGACTCTAGTATCTAGTATTATAAAATTTAATAAGAACAAGGTATATAATGTAAAATGTATGACACAGCTGAGCTGCTGTAAGAAGAAGTAGCCGAAGTATACCATAGTATCATTGTAGATTGTAGCAGATGGCACAAAATAATATACGTTACATTGTACATGTATGAATTTTTGGCATGCTACTTACTTATCTTATTACACTGGTTTTTGAATTACTATTATTATTATTATGTTTTTTGTTAGTTACTTTCGTTACTTATTCGTCCTCGTCCAGGTTTTTTGAAAGGACATTTAGTGTATAGTACATAAAATAATATAGTGACATTCGGGACCTTGAAAAATGTTCACGCCAGTTCTGTCAATTTTCAATTTTTAAACATGGAAAATGAGGGACAAAGGAAAAAGGAGGAAATGACTAGCACGAAAGAAGGATGCTTCAGTGTACATTGTACATGATATTTACCTACAATCAACAACTTAAGTACAACACGTTTAAGTTTTTGTACATTATACGTACACATTCTAGTCTCTGTTTGATTGAGGAATGAGGTTTATACGTATTCCGTGTTGCGTAAACAGCAAGGAAAAAAAGCTCTCAAATTATTATGGGTGTTTGTAGCTTACTCCATCTCTCAAACATCTCTCTTTTAACTCGAGCCAAAAAATAGATAATCTTTTTGCAGTTTGAGAGCTCTCATACTCTCATGCCTCTCGAATTCGTCTCTCAAAAATCTCTCAAAATGTTACGTTCTATTTTTGCGTATGTACACACACATAAAACCATGCTTACTCCTTCGCGTCCGATAGTTGTACTTACATACAGATCCAGCCACACACGATGCATGTTGACGTTGCATTAATGCAGGGTCAATTTTTTAAAACTTTCAATTGTTTTACAAAAAATATATTGGACCCTGTTCAATTTTTTGAAATTATTTTTCTGAGCTTATTTAATGCAAATTTTTTATATGAGAAATAATATTTGGGCATTTTATATTTTAGCGCAACTTTTGGCTACCTTT
>JAQGBH010001398.1:0-32982 GCA_034698265.1 Sminthurinus aureus | reverse complement strand
GAAAAGTAGAAAACTAGAGCATTTTGCTTTTGAAAAGTAAGAGATTCTGAGCATTTTGCTTTTGGATAGTAAAAAATGGAAACATTTTGCTTCTGAAAAGATAACCCACGATATATAATATTTAATATTTAACATAGTATACAGTGAGCAGTACATTTATTGTATATGAATATGATACGTGTTCAATAAGCTGTCGGCGAGAATCATAATTTTTAGATAGTAAAATCCTACAGAATTTAGAATTGAAATTATGACAAAGTATAAAGAGTTAGGTTGATAGTTGATAACAAATAGTTGAAACGTAGAGCTGTAATGAGTTGCTGTCGCTGGAATGAGAGCCCAACAGAATAGACAATTTGTTCTGCTTGTGTCTGTACTCTGCAAGACGGAAAATATTTAAAAATTGAATGTCGAATTTGATTAAAATTCAACCAACGTCAAAATTGTCAATTGTCATGTGCAAGACTCAAGAGTTGGGTTAAGTTGTGGATTGTAGATGAAGATGGGAAGATGGGTGCATCATCCTTTTCTTTTCTTGTTCTTTTTTCTCCTTTGCATCTTTCTCCAGTCAGTAAATTTAAAATCAATCCTTAACCTATTATTGTTAGTGCTAAAGATTCTCTGACAGATTAAACCTAGTCATGATCAATCTCCACATCATCATTGTGCAGTGACAACCTTTGAAATTCACATTTGTTATAGTCACTCAAGACTCAAAACTCAAAACTCAAGTCGAATGTTAAATAAACATTTATATTTTTCAAAATTTTCATCAGTTTACTTAAAAAATGGAACAGTAGTTATTATTTGTTATTACCTACAAATGTTAGAATAAACATCATTTAAGAAGAATAAGAGACGACAAATCGGGAGCTGATAAGTGTTTATTGGGCAGCCTATTATTACAGCCCATTGAAAATTTCCTCCGTCTGTCTGTCTGTCTCTTTGTCTATGAACTTTACCTTTCACTAATATTTTGACTATCGCAAGTCTCTAAGCACACATATTGACTCACAGCTCACAGCGGGATTATGAGCTGACAAAAATGTCAACAACAGGGACAGCGTACAGTGTACAGTGTCAAAATTACCATTTATGCACACTAACTCGCTACTCTACTCCTAGACTGTAAGTTACTGCTTACTGGTTATTACACTGAGATACACATGACAAAGAAAAACCAAGAAGATGACTTCCTCCATTCACAACAAAAAAGCTGGACTAACTTAAACAAAACCGTTAGGAGTGGAGAATCACGAGTCAAGAGTCACAAAGATGTAGAATGTAGACAGTGAAAGGACGGAAGAAAAAAGAAAGCTACTGTATGAATTCTACATTCTACATATTTACACATTACACATGTACGTGTATGAATACAATTAAAAGTTAAACGTATGGCAATAATGACTGTCAATTTTGAATGATCATCAATCTATTTTTGTAAGTCAAAATACAAAATGCATGCTGTGCAGAAGGCTGTCACTCAAAGAATTAAAAATTGACTAGAGAAAAAACTTGTGTCATCTCTCGACACTTGATATTTGATATTTGATATACAATGTACAATGTACAATGTACAATGTACAATGCATAATGCACAAACTCAAAGACAAGCATGAAAAATAGAAAATGTTAATTCTCAGTCTCAGTTACTGTATGCAAATAAAAATAACTGCCATTTTTTATTTATTTATTTTAAATTACCATTTAGCATGGTGGGGATGTGAGGCATGTATAAAAGTTGAATGAGAAACTTTTACTATGGAAGCTAACGAATACTCAGGATCTATAAAATATCAAAGAGTGGGCTAAAAAGTCTCAACTGTGACATTTTGATGTGAAAAAATCTGAAACATTGTGTATTGTGTAACAGCATTAAATCACGACAAAGATTTGCTCGATTTTAAAATCAACTGACAACTGACAATGTGAGTGTACAGAACAGAGGTAGGGTCAAACAATTTGACTAAAAGTTACAGGAAATTTGATCAATCTGACTTCCAACTCGCATTTTTCAAAACGATTCTCTGTCAACTCAGTTGCTTCTCGTTTCTCATGTAGTTCATGTAAATAATGGCGTATGAATGGGTTTTTGGCCCATCACTTTGATCCATCACATAAGAAGAAAACAGGAAACTCTTTGATTGATACAAAGAAAAAAGAATACATCAAATCATAGAGGACAAAAGATTATTTCCTATTATGATGATAAAATGATGACAGCATAATATTCCGGTTCTCATTTCTAACTAAATTCTCATGAAACATTTGAAAATCAAACAGTGGTTATTGTTCATTGTAGATTCTAGATTGTAGATATTTTGAAAGATGTCGCATAAAATTGTTATAGTACGTAGTAAATGAATTTTAGGTGCTCCTTGAAATTTAAAATTCGTCCTCTCTACATATGTGCAAAATTTCTTGAACAATTTCTCTTGTTATAAAAGGCCAAGCCTTTCATTTCAAATTTCAAGCTGATCTAACGTTTTCTGTAAAACGTATCCAAAGTTAAAGTTACGTCTCTACAATCTACATTCTATATACATACATAATTTTTACACATACATTGTGTTTTGTAGTTATCTTAATTCTTGGTTCTTGATTCTTGGTCCTAGATTCGAGATTCGAGATTCTAGATTCGAGATGATGAAGGAGAAAAAAACCATGTGACGTGTTTCACAAATTCAAGATTCATGAGGCCTCACACAAACAAGCAAACAAACCTAGGTAAGAACTAAGAACATGACACACTTAAATGGGCATCAGAGGAGATGATACCGGATCACACACACACACTTATTACTTGTGAAAAACCACTGTGTGTAGTGTATTCTGTATTGGTTTGATATTTGATATTTGATTGCATGATCACTTGATCAAAAACGCTAACATAATAACGCTTGTATCCATTTTACTCGTTTACATGTGGAATCTGGAATTCAAAACTCTGGAGCATCATTTGATATTTGGTATTTGATGTTTTCAAAGAACTTTTACCCTCTACTTTTACTTTGCATGTTGGACAAAATACATATTTACTTATATGTAAAATGTAAAATGAACAATCATTCAAATGAACGATAAAGGATTTTTGAATTGTTTCAAAATTCAAAACTGAAACAATTACAACTAGACCAAACTCGTAGGATGTTCAGTGTACAATATACAATCAAAATTATGTCCGTTGTACAACCAGCTACGTGTGTAGTTGTATTATATAAATGACTAATTCAACTGTGGTCTACAATCTCAAGTCTGAGCTATCCAAATCAAAAATCAAAACCAGGCTAAAACATAGCACAGAGCACAGAGGAAAGCCCAATGCAAAGTTGATTTTTTGTAGATACATGTTCATAATATATATATATACATATACATATATTATGTAGAGAAGGTAAAGAAACCAGAAATAATGTTGGTTTTGCATCCAAAACGATATTTAGTGTGTGTATTGCATCAAGTATCAAGTACTTTTACCTTTAACTCAAATACCTTGCACCTTATACCTTGAACTTGGGACTGATAGCCGATCGCTGATAACTTAAACTCCAAAAGGTGAAGTTACCTAAGCTATAAACATGCATGCAAATCAACAATACCACGGCATGCGATTCCTTAAAAACACAGAGACCAGAGACTCATCCACAATTTACATATCTAATTCAGAAACGAACAGAAGGAAACAGAGTGCACTGTCGACTGCCGGCCAGTGTATCATCATCATATCCACTATCGGCACTACACACTACACACTAGACAATACAGCTAGAAGCAAACAACCAGACAAATGAAGAACAACACAACAAAATTTAGATAAAAAGAAGATCAACAGTGTAGGTAAAATTGGTAAATAAAATTGTTTTTGCTTATTATTATTATTATTGTTACATGAGATTGATTTCAAGAAGAGGATAATATAAGAGTACATTGTACATACATGTATAATGTATAGCTATGTATTACATACTCATAAGGATTATAGGTACTTATATGAGCATGTGCACGATGCACAATAACCTGAAATCTGAAATCACAAGTTGAAAAGTACATGAACGCTGGATTTTCTGATTCAAAAGTGTATCTAGTATCTAGTACCTAGTATCTGGCTACGTATCTATCTATCAGTTGGTATTTGGGATATAAATGCTTCAAGACTCAATACTCAAGACAAATTTACTCCATTATTGATATTTGAAAAAAATTACGTCTTGGGAGAGAAGAGTCTTGAGCCTCAAATCTTGAATCTTGAATCTTGCATTTGATAAAAACCAATAACAAACAAACAAACAGACAATTTCCCTTTCTATTGAAATGCTGTCTGATGAATTGGTGGTATGGTAAAATGAATAAAATGTACAATCTACAGGGAGAGAAGATGAGAAGAGATCTACAACAGTTAGTCAGGTCAGTCGTCAGGCAGACTCACAGAACACAGAATAAAAAACACAGAGACAGACCAAAGAACAAAGAAAGAGCAAGAATCAGAATCAGAATCAGAACCAATCCAATCCAAACCAAACCACAGACTTCCTCTGATGATGAGATCAATTATGTCGACAATCAGCAAGCAGGTGGTTAGATAGCCTAATGAAGTCGTCTCTCAAATTTAGGTGACTGTAGGAAGGACTGGGCTTCAATTATCTTTTCTTTATTCCCCTATGCATCATCGTTACTTATTTTTAATATGACCAGGAAATATTATGCATATCCTTACGTGTAAATGCATACCTATTGTATATAAACACACTTTCAAGTATTTCTAGCTTGCAGAACGCTCATATCATTTCCTCTAAACTCTAAACTCTACATATGTGTAATTTGTAAAATCTGTTCAATGTTCAATGTTCTAGCTGTGATTGAAGCCTTGCTGTAAATTTAGGGTTAAAATTTCTACCCTCAAACTATTTTTTTCCTTTACACATGGACTGGCGTCCCTACCCCATTGATTTTTCACCATTTACTGGAGTTCTTTTTATTTCTTCCTTGAGTTGAGTAAAGAAGAATACATTTCACATTATAAAATAGCAGAAGAACCTTCAGTCCGTAAGAGCACATGACTATTTGAATGAGCAACCGGTAACTTACTGGAAATTCTCTTCTGGGCATCTTTTAATTTACACTAAGTAGTACTTACTGTGGATTGTAGATACATAGATAGTTTTTCCCCAGACGTCAAAAGTCCAAAATCAAAACACAAAACCTTCAATACATGTGCGATATCAAGATGTTTCACATATTTATGCTCAAGTCCAATAGGCAGTTAATGATAGACCGCAGGATTTTCATTTTGATTTTCATTTGAATTTTTGGCATTCAATATTCATGAGCAAAGTATGAAGCAAACTGAACATTGAGTTTCATTTTTAAGACTTGTGTCTTAAGTCTTGACTCTTGACTCTTCACTCTTGACTCAAAGCCAACGGCCAGAGACAAGAGGAAAAAGAAAAGGGAGAGTGAATAATATTAAAATTTTTAAGGGAGAGAAAAAGGTATGTCTTGAAAAATTAAGTCTGTTGGCAAGTTACTACATTCAGATTGAAAGACACATTAATATTACAGGAGACTGGAAGACATAGATGAATAACAAGAAGAAAAAAGGATATGATACGATGGTGATGATGAGAACGTGTAACACATCATGAACCACACACACAACACACATACATGATTATACATTTATACAACATACATGATACATGTAGATTATGGACTGTAGATGTATGTAAATTATAAATACAAATAAATTGACAGAGAAAGGTTTTGCTTACAACTTACAACACGCTTACTTCACCTCTCAAATCCGAACATCCAACATCATACAAAGGAGCAGTGAATTTTATTTTACATTGCATCATGTATGTTCTGTGTTCTTGAGGGCGAGGCATAAAGCTGTCGATAAATATATAGGATCGGGAAAATTAACCACCAAACGTTGAATTGGCATTCCTTTTTATTTACGATCAACCCTACACAACACAAGTATAAAACCTTTGGAGGTCCTCGCTATATCTCATGTATAAAAGTTGCGGATTTTGTTTTTTCATTACTATAACTTTATACTTAAGCGCGCTCTCAGAATAGCCAGTCTTAAGGTATAATAATATTGTATATCTCAGCCTTTCATCTAGAATCTAGGATAGATACATATTACATATCTACCAGAACCCTTATTCTCGTATCTATCTAGATTCTAGATTCTAGATAGTATTACATATAATTAAAGAGAAAAAAAAGTACATACATCAATATTTGCAGATACCTTTTCCCCCTCTTTTTCCAATAATATTAGTACATGCCAAAATTGACAACTCGTAATTCGTAATATCTAGTATACCTAATAGCAATATTTTCAATAATTCTTGATTCTTGATCATTATTTGTTGCAGTTTCACCTCTGACAGTCTATTACTAAAACACATAGACGGTAATTGAAATAATGATATTGTTTATGGCTGTATTCAACCCATTAACTCTTAAGCTTGTTTTCCTATTTTCTAGACTATTTAAAATGCAAAAAGTGTCCTATCAACTGTTTGAGTAAATTTATTTGCTAAATAAACCAATCCACCGGAAAGGAAATCATAATATGCAACATGCAATCAATTTTTAACTCGATATTATATACTAGGTACTATAATATACTAGATTTGAAGTTTGAACGTGCCATTCCAATTTGGCAATACATGGAGGAGAAAAGTAGAAAAAACATTCATCCACAAGTTAATCCGTTTTCAATCTTTAATAAACCAAGATTGTCAAAAGATAGTATACGGTTTTGTAGCCTGAAAAAACAACAATGAAAAGCAACTAGTCAACTACTCATAAGTCTAACGTCTAACTTTTAAGGTTTGAACAAGAAGGATTCCTAAATATTACATGTGTATCTATAATCATGGGTTCAGTATTAACCACTACAATCAGACACATGCATACACTTACAAATAAATAATCTAATTTATTGTACGGCATAAAATATTATTCATTCATTATTTTAATTGATGGAGACCCAACGGAATGGAATGGATTGGGAATTGGAAAGATGTATGATCTACATGGAAGCCCTACTTGTAAATTATTACTGGGTCGGTTCATTCTTAGACTACGAGTATTCAATGTTCAATGTTCAAGCTCAATCATACACATATTACATGTACGCACGGGTTATTTCAACTACATACTAGATACTAAATACCTTGAGCTTGGATGCACCCCATACCCTACACTCTACCCTACATATGTATGTATTTAAAAGGAGCAATATAATATGTAAAGACATAAGTTAGATAAAGTACGTATACTTGTGTACTTGGAGTAAAATGATGTATTCTAAGAGTTGAAGAAGTGTGAGTAGTGTAGTATTGAAATCATCCACAGAATATTTTAACATTCATTTATTTCTTTCCCTTAAGTATCAAGTACACTTTGGAAATTATGAATGAGACCCACGCAAAGGAAATTGAACTCTCTTGGGTCACATTAAGCACTAATACACACCACACACATACGTCGTTTGTAGTTTGTACATACTACATCATACAACATACGTGGTAGGTACGTTGTGTATTTTACATGCACCCATCGACAGACACATGTGTATACTGTATATACTGTTGTGGAGTTTATACATTATACATTGTACATTGTACAAGTTACAATGAAAACCAGAAAATACAAAGTGGTGGTGTGATGTTATTCCACAGTCATAATAATAATGATTTCTGATTTCTATTATTATTATTATTATTATCATTACTGTTGTTGTTGTTGTTGGAACTAAAGTAACAACTCAAACAAATAAGTGCATACAGTCAAACAAGTCAGAGTCACGTGTATTCAAGAGTCAAGAGTCCTATTATAAAAAGTTCATATCGTATTCCCCAATACAAATTATGTAACATTGGAAATTGTGATACATAGTACATACCTAATATCTAATACTTACATGTATGGAAAACTGCATCATGATGATGATGTTTAACGGCAAAGTTAAACATAAAATTATACTTGGCTCATGTCATGGCTCTTTTATCACGAATTAAAAGTACAGCCTCAACATATGTATACATCTATTTTGTTAAAAATAAAATTTAAATTTGTACATGCAGGTTGTACGCGTATCGGACATTCTTATTGGCATGTGACTCCCCTGCAGTTACCAATATATTCTCCCATTACTCATCTCAGCTTGTTTCCATCTTATTCCACACAACAAATACATAATATATAACATATAACATACAACTAAACACAACTCTCAAAATACATGACAGTCTATCAATACTGACATATTTTCTAAACAAATTATCCAAAACCCTTTGCTTTGTACTCATGCGTCCGGCAAAGAAAGCAAAATAAAGAATGTGAATGTAGAATGTAAATTCTTTTACAATTCGTCATACACTTGTCAGTTTATTTATATAAAATATATATTCCGTACAAAATATCCTATATGTAATATGTAATTGTGTATAAGGAAAATAATTTCCGAAGCAGAAATCTTACATTTGAAGTCGCAGTTCGTTTATTTTTGACCAAAAACATGAAAATCTACATACTACAAGGATGAGCATCAAACGAAGGAAAAATTGAAAGATATATACACAACGAAATCTGTGGTAAAAAATAGGTTTTTTCCAGATTTATTTTTGTGGTGCGTTGTACTTTAAATACAGAGAGAGGTACACTGATTTAATATGTGACTCGGGTTCTGCACAAGTTCTTTTAAAGGTCTATATTTTATACTTTATACTTTATATATAAAATAAACCTTAACCCTCCTCAACAACGTATTCTCTTTAGTAGTCCGTGACCTCAGGTTTCATTGTGTCTGTGTATGGTGAATGAGTATGTGACTTTTGAGAAGAAGTGTGCCTAGATATGTACGTAAGTCGTAAGTAGATCCACGTTTTCATACTAAGTACGGAAAGATCGATAGTAAACACTCATACTTTTACCTTCGTCTCTCATCTCAGTGGAGCGCAGGTGTTGGTGTATGTGATGGTATTCGGTAAGTATTTGGTAGTTGATTTTACACCAATTCTTCTAGTTTTCTAGTTTTCTAGATTCGAGATACATGACATGAATCTGGGGAAATTATTATGATATAGTTTGTCCATGCAGCTCATCATCACCATCACCATCATTATGATGAAACAAACTGCACATTGTACATATGTCTGACTTTTCCAGTATGCAAGACGGAGGAATATAGGAATAGGGAGGAAAAAGAAGGGTAGAAGTACGTGGTATCCATAAAACCACAGGATAAAATGGGGAGAGAAAAACGTGTGTGGACTGGAGATGAAAATAAATACCAGTACCCATCCACAATGTACATATTTGTTCACGTACCCGGTACCCACAGTTCCGACAAGGTAAACTATGAAAAAAAAGAAGAAAAAATAACTGAATAGGGACTTTTCTTTGTTCACATGGGATGAATACGGAATACCGAATACGGTATGGGGCTCTTGTCCGAAATTTTCCTGCTATGTGTAACACGACTATGACCTTGAACGTATTTTAAGAGCTTTTGTACATTTGGTAATTATTCATCATTCATCAAGGTTTAGCATTTTGTGTGTAATTTTTTAAAAACCATTTGAGAATCGTGTAGCATATATTTATGTAGGACCGACTGTTGTTGTCTCTACTTCTTACTCGGAGCACATTTGCAGACGAAATGAATAAAAAGTATGGATATCTCTCTTTTTTCACCATTTGTTCTGTGAGCAGTGAATGTGTGTGTACGTATGTGTTTTTCTCTGCATGTGCGCAGTGACTTCGTCACTCCTATTCATTCTTATTCAACCTCCCACTTACGTGTATTGCAATTCCCGCTTTCAATAGGCACCTCCTCCACTAGAATATCCCCAGACCATATCATTTCACATCCTTTGACACTTACAGTCCTGATCTGACTGTGAAAGGGATTTTTATACACACGCAAGAGAGAAAAAGTAAAAGAACATACACACGAGGAAAAATCTAAATACTACTCCTATTTGCCGTCACACACGTTTGCACGTAACGTATTTAAAACTGAGGAGACAAGTGGATTCCGTTTTGCATGGAAAATTTTCTCCAGTCTCATTCAATTCTTCCCGTAAATCGTAAATACATACATTTTTAAGCCAATTACTGGAAAACTAGAGAACACATACATATTTAATTACTCCATTCTTTTAACAGCAACAGAATAAAAGTGTACACAAAAAAACAAAACAAAAAACAGCACAAGTTTGCAATTTGCCATTTCTTTTACTTTAACTAGAAAGTGTAATAAACTGTTAATTGAAACATTACAAAAGTTGATGGAGATATTCAAAAACCAAAACAAGACAAGACTGTGTGTATTTCTTCAATTTGTAAATCAAAAGTAAGTGAGACAAAAACAACAAAACGATAATTTGACATACATATTTGAGATTTGAGGTTACACAGTTTGTCTATAAACGTCTGTATCTTGTTTTATTTATTTGTCTATTAGATAATTTGTTGTTAATAATAATAACAGAACGAAGAGAAACAGAAAAACTAGAGGGATTTTTTTACAGAAACAAGAAAGACTCTCCAATATTATTCACCAAGTGAAGAGAATATTAAAGAAGAGAATTGCCCAAAGCCTAAAAAGTCAGTGTTTGAACAAGACGTTATATTAAACAAGTGAAGAAAAATTAGAAAAGAAAACTGGATTGATTGAGTGGATACTTAATTCTTATTAAATGGATTGACTTGGTCTATCTTCTACAACATTTATAATATTGTTATTTTTTCTTCTGAAACAGTATTGAATCATATCATCGTTCAACGTTCAAGTAGCCTGTCTCTTTCAGTTGGTGGTGTGTATTTATTTGTTTGTAAAAGAACAAGAAGAAGACAGGGAAAAAAAGATTATAAGAAGAAGAAAAAGAAGCACAGAAAAGACGAGACAAAAAAAAGTAGAAGATTCAGATTTTCACATTATTGCACTTACTAAAGTAGATATATAGTAAACTGACTTCACTGTCTGCACTTGGATCCGACGGTGAGAAAACCAGATTATCAATTACTTGGTCTGAGACATTGAACATAGCCCGAGTGCTGTATCGTGCTGAGAAAATCTGCTTCTGATTCTGTATTATTTGTATATTTTCTTTTTTAACCCTTTCCACATTGATAAATACTACGCCAGACAAAAAATAAATAAAGAAGCAAATCAAGACTAACATATATTTATTGTGAATTGTCAAGAAAAAAATATTTAAACACATAATAATATTTAAAACATTCCATTGTCCACTCGTGAATTTGGATTTTATGGATGACATTATTATTTTATTATTCTTAAAAAAAGTAACGTAATAATATCTTGTGTAGTGCAAAAGTACAATATAATAATAATAGCAATAATAATAATAATATTAAGCAAGTTAAGTCAGACAGGACCAGAGACTCTATTTTTTCTGCCGATGTGAAATTTATAATATATAATTATTGAATAATATACTATACAAATTTTGTTTTGTGCATACAAATAAAGTTGTCAAGTTGATTATAAATTATAAATTATTATAAATTGGCGGATCCAAAAAAAAACAGAAAAAGTATATAATAACATAATATTATTAAAGATAAGAAACTATACATCAATAAGACAACCTAAAGAAGAAGCAGGAAAAATACTTTATAGTGTGTCAGTAATAGTTTACCCGCATAAAATGTATTATAAACTTATTTAATTGTAGCCATCATCGTGATCATCGTAATAATAATAGTAACATTTTTTTGATATACACCTACTATACGGGTGTTCTGGTTCTAGTTTCTTGATCGAAAAATCAAGATCAAGTCTGTTTTCTATACCCTCAAGTACTCCACCACTCATTACAAAATCTATTCTACAAATCTTCGTCATCTTCTTCTTCTTCTACCAGCTACAACTACATCTTCTTGTTCCAAGAAAGAAAATTAACGTTTAGCTGACAAGCATTTTATGGATATGGATTTATTTGCCGGTGGCTAATATTAATTTTTTTCTACTCTGTATCATAATATTATACGTGTATGTATGATACTATATGTACTAGATGTACCTTCAAAAAGTTACTACTACTACTAGTTTGAAGAATTATCCTCAAGATACATAGAAACAACTCAAAAACACATCAACAATACAGAACATACTTAATACTTCATACATCGAGAATATCAAGAATCAAAAGAGGCAGAGAGAGATGTAGAGGTACTAAAAAGAAGATTTTTCATGATTGCACTTTTTTATCTGACAAGCTCATATTCATAAGAAAAATGAATTTATAATAATACTATTTTACTATCAAACTTGTGAATCTACCGGTAACACATAGATAATAGATACATAATATAAATTTTATTCTCACTTGAATGATTTTGAGAGGAAAATTCATCATCTTCAAGAAGCATAATATGTACATATATACAGTTTTGCACCCCTGAATCTACTCTCTACTACAACAAAAGTTTCAAGTTTCAACCAAAGAAAAAAAGAAGAAGTTATTATCGTCAGAAAAAAACGTGTAAAATCCAAGTTGAATAATAATAATAATAATACTAGTAAAACATTAAAGTTTAAAAGTGCATGTGTATCATGTATACTACTACAGTGTGTAATATTTACTTGATGATAAAATATCAAGTTTTTGAGCTTTTGAATACTTGGTAATTTTTGACATCATATATTGCCATTTGAATATTTGCTGTTAAAAAAATGACAAATAAAACTAATGTATGAAAACACTGAAGACATGCAAAGGATTTATTGGATTCCAATCAACGTTTCTCAACGTTTTCAACATCAAATAATAATCAGTTGTGATAGTCTGGAGTGTTTTAGTGACTAATTTAAAAAGAGTTTTTCATTCATCATAACTCAAGAAGACCAACAGTTATACGTGTACAAGCGTTAAAATCAACAGTAATAATATAGGATATTAATAGTATTTTAGTAAAGTAAAAAAAAGTGTCAAAATGATGGGACCAGGAGGACCTGATGGTTACCCTGGGCATGTCCATGCTCATCATCCCTCACATCATCCAGGAATGCCCATGGATTTACATGTTCCTCCTCAAGGATTCCCATACTACCGGTAAGATGATTCTTCTTTACTTGACATAAATAATAGCAAGTAGTAGGTATGTAGTATTATATAATATGTAATAGGTAATGCATATTTCATACGGCTCATTAGAGATAGAGAATTCATAATGTAAAATGTGAAACATATAATATATCATGTGTAACACAATATTATACTGTAATATATTTACTAGATTGTAGACTTGTATTTGTCATACATCTTTAATTCGAAAAAAAAGTTATTGCCAAAATTCACTCAACCAAAACAAATGTGTACTAAACATTTATGCGAATAAAAAACGAAAATAATCTAGAATCTAGAGTAGGAAGGAAAAGAATTTTTACATACATTCAACATTGGCTTTCAAGTATAGATATACAAAAATCGCTATTGAATATTGACACTGTCCATTTAACTTATTTGCATTTTTCATTGTGCAAGATAGAAAAACGGATAGAATAAAAAACTAGAGAGTTTCCTTACAACTTATAACCCGACAAGTATCGACTATCGACCTTCATGCGAGCGTGTATCTTCAGATCCACTTTAGAATTTTGAAGAAGTTTACATACAATACTATAGTACATAATATGTGCAGCAGCCAGCAGCATAAAAAATACATGCATAAATATTATTATAAAATGTGGACTTAAGTACCTGATTCAATGGTGAGGATAGAATAGAATAGAGAATAGAATATAGAGAATAGATACCCTTCAACTTTCAACTTTACTCTCACTTTCATCTCTGGACCATGATGTTGTCTGTAAACTGTAAAGTATGAAGTATTGCATTACGTGCACTTTTTTCTCCCTCCAGATCACACAGAGATGATATCACACAGGCACTACAACAAATAATATACACAAATACAATACATTCTCAGAATAAATATATTAGATATATGTATAATCATAAATGGGCTCACGGTTCATAAGTAACACAGCACGGCTTCTCACCTCAATACCCGTTTGAAATGCTATGATGGGAGTCTGCGGTTTATTATATTTACCACTGTCATTGTTTCACTCCCGTAGTAGTAGTAGTAGTAGTTTAAAGTTTTGAGCGTTTGTACATTTATCCAAAATTTTCCCAATATACGTACACTTTAGCGTCATCTCATCCTTTTCCTAGTATTTTCTTTTCTTCTACTTATAAAAAATATGTGTATTAGAGGTTGAAAGATAGATATTTCAAACACACAGACTTTTGTAGTAGCTCAAGAATCAGTGAATTTGATAGTGGAGCATCGCTGTTTTTACTCAAGAGACGAGATGTAGCAGATTTTCTACCGTCTTACAGTCACAGTAGACAGTACACTGTCAATGATCAGTGATAAAATTACAAAAAACTTAGGTTATTTCATATAGTATTTTGAGTTAAGGATGTGTGTACACATGAGAATTGAAAGATTCTATGGATTGTAATAAGAAATAACTAACCAACATAATGAACATTTTTGTATGCTAAATCCTAAAATAATCCGCCAGTTATGGAGGATAAGGATTTAAACTTCCAAGGTAATGTACCTGATGTCTCAATAAATACGATAATGATGCTACTATATGAGAAAAAAGAACAAAATATAAAAGCACATATAATTATAAACTTACAACTGAATTTGTCCCTTGAAGCTTCAAACTTAAAGGATGATGTAGTATATAATATATATACACGTGTAATACATTAGAATTAAAAAAAGAGCTGTTAACGCCCTTATTCAAGCTTGCTTGACTTTTTGGATTTTTTTCATTGACCGCTTCATGTCAACATTAAAATTGTGCGGTTGGGATTTTCTCTGTACTAATGTATTATGTATTTATGAGTAGAACATCTTTTTGTCAGTCTCTTTCCTATATCTTCATTAGTCAGCTTAACGAAAGAAAGAGAGACAAAGAAGAAGAGAATGAGAGAAGGAAAATGATGTTATAATAACTTAATGAAGAAAGAAAGGAAGTTTAAATACTTGTAACTTGTAATACACACAACATACAACAGAAAGTTCTTTTGTGAGAGAAATATAAAATTTATGTGGGTACTCAAAACTCAAAAACACAAAGCACAAAACCTTAAAACTAAAAAATCTCTAAAATTTAATATATGGCATGTGGACTCATGGACACAGACAGACAGAGAACCTCAGGACTGACCAAAAAACTACATGCATAAATATATTTGTTTATTTCTTCAACTTTAACATGAATTGTTTTTTTTCTAACAGTGTCGTTTCTTTTCATGTCTTTGTTAGTTTTTTTCCACAAGTTATGCAGTAGTAGTAATAGTAATAGTAATAATATTAAGAAGAATAGTATAGTAATAATAATATTATAGTTTCATGTTTTGTATATTATGAACTTGAAACCAGAATTGAGAAACCATACAACAATAAGAAATATTTTACTAAAGTCTATGACAGTTGAAGTTTTTAAACAAAAACACAAGATACAAGCCTATAAATGTCTCTAAAAACTCATAAACAATCAAATGCATCTTCATTGTTTTCACAAACTTGTAAAAGCTTACGTAAAAACAATTTCCTGATTCTAAGTAAATTTTGTCGATTGCATTTAACATTCAGTTATCAATTATTGACTAGTGTATGGAGGTTTCCTGTACTTAGGAACTACGTTTGTTTATCTTTAGCAATTAAGAGTTGAATTAAAAATATCCAAAATCCTCAGTAATTTTAATGTACCTATTATTATACATTTCACATTCAATGCAGTTTACATTGCCTATGGAAAGTCGCAACAGTGCATCTTGTCTATATAGTGTCTAGTGATGGTCAAACAGATGTTGTATTACATTCTATTGCATCCCGAAAAGTTTAACAACTTTTCATTCCTCTTTTTATCATTTCTTGTGCTATAAACACAAAAATTTACGCACAAACATGAGCACATGGACTTGCTCGTGTACAAACCTATTAAATCACAGAGTGTAAGAACATTATAGATACTAGATACTAGATACATAGAAAAAATTTAAGGGTTAAGGGTTTTGTCTGTGTACAGTGTACAGTGTACAGCAAATTCATCTATATAGGTGCCGTTCAAGTCTATGTGGGGAGTGTGGAATGAGGTCTTTTTTATTATTGAATAAAGTGAATGTGAATTGACTAGACTGGAGTTTGTAGTTTGGAGTTGCACAATAATAATAATACTGTGCTATGTATCATGTACCTGCTACCTACCATTTGATATCTTATATTCGATATTCGACATTTGATGTCTACTTACATCTTACATGCATTACAATAAGGATAATGGCCAAAGTTTAAACAGAAGTATATTTATAGTGTGTATTTTATAGCTGGATTATTGAGTTTGAAGGAGCTGGGAGAATGAGAGTAAATTTATATAGTTGGTCCGAAACTCTTCTCATCAAGGCAAGGGCCGAATCAAGTTTGTCAAGAAGATAAAAAATTTTACGATCCATTCATGACTGTATAGACAGACAGACGTGGAGTATACTTACAACGTACAACGCACAAGGTGCAAGCAAAGAAGATGTACTTATAGTAATAGGTAGTAGGAAAAGAATCTTGTAGAATCAGGGAAAACACAAGGGAAATGAAAAAAGAGAGCGAGAGATAGAGGAAGGAAAGGATGTATGTATGTATGTCCATTGTATTGTTCATTCTTGTATATTGTATAGTATAGTTAATATTATAATGTAGTAGGACTTTTGTGTACTGGTCTCTGGTCTTAACTGTAAAAATTTTCCGATTATATTATCTTATTAGCCATTAAGTAGAGATAGTATTGATTTCATCTAACCATTAAATTTCTTACATCATATAGATTATAGATGAGTTGAAATGCGAAACGTATATTAGACTGTAGACTGTAGACTGATGGATTAGACAAAAGACAAAAGGCTTCAGTTGATACTCATAGTTTAACTAGACTTTCCGATATTGTTATTATTCTTATTGCCATTATATGACTTTGTCCACCATCCACCACTGACGACTGACAACTGACTATTGACTATTGATCTTGCTCATTAGAATAAAATCATATCATTGATTTTCAATCAGCGTTACCTGTTCATGTACCAATGTCCCATCCTCAGAAATCTGAAAACCTGAAAGCTTGATGCTTGATGGATGAGCTCTTTGTCTTTTTTCATGTCTTGGTATGCGTTATCCATTATTATGCGTGCATAATAATGAATGTGAACTGTCCTGTAGTATACATACATAATGCAATTATACCATAAAATTATTTAATGTACAGCCACAGTCCAACATGAACATTAATTCTAAATTAAATAAAATGCGTGTAAGTTTCAAACTTGATGATCGTAAGTCGTTATCACGAGACCAGAGACGAGTCCAAGTCTCATCATCAGTCAATATCAATAGTCAATACAAATGTATAACGTATACATACAGTATGTGCGTAACTCGTATCATGTGTACACATTTTATTGTTTACTGTCAATATTTACTTGTAAAAGTGAGTGAACACATGTTGTCAGGTTGTAAGGGGCATATACAATGTCCTCACTTTCATGAAACGCGTTCTTCATCCATCCATCTACAACCTACACACTATACACACTACACACCTCGTCAAGTCATTTTATGCTTTGATTTTTGATCGCAGTGGGGATTTAATTTAATGATGTAAATTTTATTTCCTCTTAACTTTGCTGAAAATGACAATAAAAACAATTTCTTCTTTCATGTACACACATGTCTACTGAGTGCTGAAAAGCAAGGTAGGATTTTTGTCCGAAAATTTCCTGATTAAATAACTCTCTAGATCATGGAGATCTACCCGATTAAATAGATAGTGGATAGTTCATCGTAAATGTATTTGTTATTTGTCAATAACTTTTTACACAGTTCATAGTTCATAGCTTTTTCACTGGCTTTCTTGTAGTTTAAATTGTCATAAAACATGAAATTCTATCACCCGAACAAAAAAACAGGCAAATGGTACTAAGCGTATGAGTTAAAGTACAGAAAGTTATAGACGTGCCAACTCGAATGAACTCTAACAATTTTGTAGCATTTATAGTACATGTGTTAGTATTTTAACAAGGGAAAGAAAAAGTTTGTACAGTGTAAAAAATACAAAATAGTAAAAATGATGATGATGATTATTATTATTTGCATTTCAAAAAAGGTCTAGCTACGAGCGAACCCAAACACACACGCTCATACACACACACACTTAAACATGATGGAAGAAACGCAAAAGTGTCTATCGTACATCTTGTACGTTACTTGTTATCTCATGTGGATGGCCATGAGAGCTTGCTGACTGACTGTGACTTACGAGCTTAATTTGCATATCGTTTCTTGTTTGACAGACCGATCCCGAAATTTCTTCCAAAAGGTCCTGCCAAAGTCTCAGCATGGTAAACCACGAGTGCTCGTTCACACTATACACCAAACTACACATCATGTCCATTTAAATGTGTATACTTTTAATATTTATTTTCTTTTTCTGTCCATGCCTACAGTACAAATCTATAGATAACTACTATTCATTTAGAAATAAACAGCGTCTTGTCTTTTGTACACGTTTTCTCAACGCTCAACGCTCAGCATCCTCGTCAACGATTCGTGTAGTATGTATTATGTATTGTAGCATTATTATTATTATTTTTTTTTTACATTTAAATTTACACATAAATAAATAGCAGGTAGCAGAAAATGGGTATAATGGATAATGGATACTTTCTATATAGAAAGTTTTATTTTGTTTTTCCTACTACATATATAATCTATATTACACGTAATACGTATATGTTGACACTGGTAGATAAACTAAAAAATTTATAGAATTCTATGACACTCAAAAAATTTGCCCTGTCACTGTGACTGAAGTTAAAATAAGTACATAAATAAGAACAGGGTTGCAAAAATGGTTGTCTTTGTTGCTATTGTTGTTGTCATTGTCGTTGTCACTGTCATTGTCAAATTCCAGACTTGTGTTCTTCTGTTAATCTGACAAGGTAGTATGACTGGATGATTTTCCATTTTCCTATCAATACTCAATACTCAATAAACACAAGTATAATGGTATTATTTTGAACAATAGCTAAAAACTAAATACTGTACAAGTTGAGCTAATAAGATTAGAAAGAAACCATCTAGAAGATAGTTAGTCACGCTCCTTAATACTACGAGTAAAAGTAAATTTCCTCAAAATATATGTATGTACTAAATTGCCTGTTAATATTTCGAAGAATACTAACATGAGCATATAGTCAAAATCTTGAGCCGCAAATTTATATCATTATGACATGTAGGCAGTTTTACTGAATAGACAATCTAAAATCTTAAACTGAACATGTCCAATTGAACTGGGTTGAATTCTTTCAAGAAAAAGTGTTATGTAAATTTTCTCCTTTTATTTTTTAGATAGTGGTGGATAGATTTGTGTACAGTTTTCAGAAGGAGTCGGTGTATTGTAATTAAGCTGAAGCTGCTCCTTCTCTTGTCTTGTCTTCTTGTCTTTTTGCTCAGGGCACAGGTATAAATGTTTAAATTAGTAGTGTTTTTATGCCGAAATATTACAATAATTGTAATGGACGTTGCGAGATGGATGTAAAATTGAAGGGAAAACATGGATAAAATATATGCAATCTTCAATGTTCACTGTTTAGTGTTCAATGTTCAACCAGGCTAATTTTGAAGAGATTATGATATATTACACGTGGTACTTGTAATGGGCGATATAGAGCAGGAAAAATAGATTCACAAAATTATAAAATTTGTGTTTTTCTAAATATATTATACAAGAGCATCATTATATATTATATTATATATTATTCATAGCCACTGTGTCAGTTATACATATATATCCAGTAGCCATTTCAATGTACATACACAAGTCTTGCTATTCCATTATTCAGTTTTTTAGTATTTAAGACTGTAATGTGAAATGGTAACAGCAAAAGTAGTAAAAGTAGTAGCATAGAGTAAAGAATATAGAGTACCGAGTGTAGTGGTTGTTGCACGTGTGAGTTTTACAATAATTATTTTGTTTAGCCTCCAGTTAAAATTTTATAATAGTTTTTCATGTTTTATCGCAGTTCTCATCCCCATGCATCACATCAACGAACTGCGTCATATTATATCACATTTCATATCATATCATAATCATCATGTGTGTGTATGTGAGAGAGATTGTAGTTTGTACTAAACAGTTTATAGTTTTCTATTTCAAAGTTACCTTGATACAATAATTGTTTGTGTGCTATAGCTCCACAACGTCCAATTTTATACCACTTTATCTACTATATGTCTATGTCTATTGTCTATGCACATAAACTGTAACTATATCCGTACAAAATATACAAGTAGAGTAGCAGAATAGCAGAATACTCGACTTTCTACAAGTTCACCGCCGTTCCAGCCACTGTACCTTTTTTGTTGTGTAAGGAGCTGATATCCATATAATTGTATCGTTATGTTGCATATATGTATTGCGCATATATATATATATATATATATATGTATATACGTAAATATCAAAACTACTTTGCTACTCGTTTTTTTGAAAGAACCATACTTAGCCTGCTCCGTCAGCTCGTCTTCTCCGTCTTCTTCTTCTTGTTGTAAGCGTTTCATTGCTCTTGTACATAAGAATTTGTACATAATATTTATCTATAAAATGGTGAAAGAGAAAATGATACGTGCTACAAAGACCAATTACATGTACAATTATGTTGAGCCAGCATAGTATTTAATAATAATAAGAGCCAGCAGTCGACTACTTCTACTTTTCTTCTTCCTCAGGAATACACATTCTACTGGAAGCATGGAAAGAGAGGAGAGAGAAGAGAAGCTCCACTTTATTTTCAAATATGAAATAGACTCAAACATTTTGAATCAAACTAAAGCTGAACTTCCTCAGGCAATGTACCGTAAAATATTTTGATAACCTTTTATATAATATTGTCAATGTCTAGAATTCAGAGTCAGTGTAGACTGGAGACTGAAGACTGTAGATGTTTGAAGTATGGTTTATAGATGAAAACTATTGTGGTGATTACGGTACAGGGATTTTTGAATGCCTTCCAGTTACAATTATTAACTCTTCATTTCCAGACAATTTTTGATCATATGTAATAATAATCCATGGTCCATGCATATTAAATATTAATGGATGAATCTATACATAATACACGCGTATCACATGTACAATGTACATAGTACACACTACACACATTATGCATTATGGTTGTGATTATGATGATGATGATGACCATCGTCATCACTGATTTTTACTGTAGTGCTTTTGTTGTTATGAGGTGAAAAAATTTTCCACTTGTGTTGTTTTGGAGTTTATGTACTTGAATCAATGTGTACTCCGCACTGCGTACTTCATACTCAATATCAAGTATCAAGAAGATGAATCTGAAAAACGGATTAATAATAATTTTAGATCCACTGGTGATAACAAAATAAACACCATTTGCGTATTCTGTACAGTATAGAAAAATAAAAATATTGTAAAGTTCAAGCAAATGCATTGCAAATTGAAAGTTAACTCTCGAGTCTCGAGATATTCTCGTTTTAAGACAAGTTTTGCACCATGAAACAACTTGTACAAATGTGTTTACAATCTTAAATAATACGAGATATTAGATGCCAAAGAGACGATTCAAAAAATGGGGAAAGAATGGAATTAAACCGACATATTAAAATTTTCCACTGTTACAAGTTACAACTCTTATCAATACAGAATACAGTGCACAGCGCATACTGCATGCAGTGTAGATTGTAGATTGTGGATAGCATGTACATCAATTCTAAGCATATTTTTTCTTTTCCTCCTGTTTTTTTTTCTATACCATTGCATAAAATGAAGTAAGATAAAATGTGTGGTTATCCATCTTCTATGGCTTTTTAACTAGTCCACATTTTGCTAAAAACCATAGATAATGTGAGTAGGTGGGGAAAAGATAGGTTTGTAGTAGCAATTAGGATTTTTGTCTATTATCAATTCTAACCTTTATCTATATTATAAAGTTGTAGTAATAGTTAGTTGTACGAATTAGAGAAAAAACTGGAAAATTCTCATGCCCACTGTCTGGCTTCTTACTTACTTCATACTTACAGTTAGTTCTAGCTGTCCAAGGCAACAGTGTAGAAAAATGGATGAAAAAAGTAGAAAAAATATCAAATATCAAATCATTTTGTGGAATCATTTGAATTTTTTCTAAAGCAGAGGAATATTTTCCTTTAACTGAATTTAGTCAGACTAAAAAGTACAAAGTAAAAAGCTATGGAACTTGAAACTTGCAACTGCATAACACTTTTAATTGGACTATATCTATTATCTATAGAGTATAGAGTTTTATAGGAAGTACATAGGACTATTAATATTGCATTTGTTACATGTTATGCATATCACCATTAATAAGTAGTAATTACTGTTGTTGTGCATTCTTGTTATGAGTAAATGTACCCGAATTACCTTTTTATCTTCTCTGGCATCACTTTCGTATAATGTACATTGTACATGCATAAGTAAAGTCAGATCTACTCTGGAGAGATTAGTACACTATTTCCTATTTTTCTATTGTTACCTTGAGGCAATTTATAATATTTTGGTTTGCTATACAAATTTTGTTGTTGTGGTTGTTCCATTGCAACAGTGATCTTTGAAATGGAAATCAAAATTCAAACATGTACAATCTACATCCATAATATAAAAGTAGTCTCATAGTATTAAGTATCATTAGTAAATTGACGAAGTTTCAATAACTATGAAAAAAATATAGTCAGGATGATGTTTTTTTTTCAGAGCAAGTAGAAAATTAAAAAACGTTTATGGGTAATTGCTAATCACATTTTTGTATGTATCCATACAAGACAAATGAACAGCAATCGGAAAGTATTTTGTTTTTTTTCTTTTACTTTATATAACTATTTGCGTAACGTCTAAAGTCTAAAGTTGAGCAATTACCAATAATCAGATTTTCCTTCTATTAGTAATAGTAGTGATGTAAATGGAAAATATGGAATGATCATCATTACTACTACTATTATTACTTTTTTTATTGCTGTATTTCCCCTCCTGATAACTTTCCAGTTTTTTGAATGCTATTCAAAGTAGGTGATAAGTGTTTAAATATCTAAATATGTATAATGCACGTTGTACAATGAAAAATGTACAAATCAAAAGTAGTGTCTGTTTTTCCCAATATTTTTTTTCCTGAAGAAAGCAGTTTAGAATTTAGAACTCATGTTTACCTGGGTTATTTATGAATCATGAACCATGAAACTTGCCTCATGTTTTGAATATTTTAATGATACAGTCAAAAGTCAAAAGTAATAAGGAATAAGGGATATTTTGTAACAATGTTATATCATCGAATATCGAATATCAAATATCGAATACAAAATACAAATGAAGAGAATAGTTCCCCTGATCTGTACTTGAATTGAACAGAGATGAAATATGAAATTGATTAAATGGATATGGAAACCAATTGACCCAGAGATGACCTGCGGTTCTTTGTTCCAAAACAATAAAGATTTTCTCAAAGTCCTAGGCCAATAACTAGATAGTAGATATAGATATAGATATGTACATGATAATGTGCTTGCGCTACTTTACTACATACTAAATTTGTGATGTACAACATGTTGAACTTCGATGAGATTTCCTGTGAGGTCCAGTCCATTCATTTCAATTCTCAGGACTCAGAAGATTCCTGTTATCTATTATCTATACATGAGTACAAATGGATGATGAAATTTTGACGTTGACGTTGGTGTTGGTGTTAGCTCTACCACATGACATCCGGAGAACAAATTGTTGTGTGCATCTCTAATCTACTATCTACAATGTGTAACAAAGCCGTAGTAGATAATATGAATGGAAACAAGATGAAGATCCATGCAAGTCCATGCGAGTCCATTCCAATCCATGCTCGACAAAGATCATCATCATCATTCATCATAGTTGTATATCCAATTCAATATGGCACACACACATGCACCTGACCCACAGGTTAATGCAAATAACTCAGCGACAACAACAACAATACCAAAACAAAAAAGAGCAACGATGACTCTATACACTATTGACTGTATGTTGTAATACTTAGCGTGATTTGTAATATGTATAATACGTAATACATTACATTACATTTCATGTTTTGTTTCACTTTCCTCAGATTGTTCTTAGTTCTTAGTTCTTGGTGTTCTTTGAGCCGGCACAGCAGTACTAATAATCTCAGTATGTTCTACATTCTACATGCATGTGTGTCTTTTTTCCACTCGCATCTTGGTTATTGTGCATTGGATATTCTATTATTTTTTTGTATTTTGTCGCTGGTCTCTGGTCTCTCTCTGGTGTGTTTGAAGGAATTGAGGGAAAATTGGGATTTGATTGGAATTTGGAATATAAAGTTGAATCTATCCATTGAATATTGTGTCTAGAATCTAGATTCTAGATTCTAGAGTATAGAATCTAGATTCTCGAGGCTGGATGCTAGGCCAACACAATACACAATACAGTGCGTATTGTGTATAAATACATTGAAAATATCTGTCTTTGAATAGAATCAGTTTTGAAACTCGTGGAATCATGAACCATTCAACCGTGTCTCCTTCCTAACACACAAACACACACATGTATGATACACACACTTTGAGCCAGTCCTTGTTCGTTCTTGTCAGTATATTCAAAATTCCTAGTTTAGTTTAGTTTCAACTCCATTCTCCATTGTCTGAAAACCCATGGCCACAGAGTACATGTTACATATATTATATTATGTTTGAATGGTTAACAGCACACCACAATGTAGCATCAGAATACCACTAATTCACAAAAGAAATCTCAGCATCGCTGGAGTTTTTGACATAAAATAAAAAATAACAATCTCTATACTCTATACCTAATGCGTAAGCCTTACACTTGAGAACGAAGAGTTGAAACGAGAGCTGTCATGCATCATTTGAAACACTAATAGCTCTATGAAAAAGTCAAGAAATGATAAAAAATGTAAGACGACTTTTTTCATTAAGAAACCTATTTCCTTGATGCTTGCTGAACTACCATGTTTTAATTTTTTTTTATTTAAAAAAACAGACAATGTTCATCTGTCTTTTTAGCTTATCTTGTGATTTCATGGGAGGTGTATACAAATTTCTATAATAACGGGAATAATGATGAATATTTTATCATTTTTATCTCTGTCACTAGAAACTTACGTTGTCCCTACATTTAACATTTAAATGAATATTTACTGAAAATTAGTATACCAATGTTTCCTGTAAGCCATAAGCCTGAAGTATTATGCATTATGTACATTTCCCTAGGGCTAAATTTGCTGTATATTTTTGAATTTTGAATGTATTAAGTTCACAGTGCAAAGTGAACTTTACAGAGGAGCGACATGAAATATGTAAATTGAGTAGTTAGTACATACTTGCATTTTGAATCTGAATCGGTATGTACTGAATTCTGAATGTACATTGTACATACGTGCATATTTATCGGTATGTGCGGCTCATATGTACGAGTTGAGAGAAACAAATGACAAAAGTCTTTGAGTCTTTGTGTAATTACAATTTAGCAGCTCATTTGACTTTCAAATCTTGTCAGTATAATTTAGGTTGAGATTAAAAATTGTTATTGTGGTTTCATTAGGAAGGAAGTTTAGGAACTAAACCATCGTACATCGTATTACTTAATCGTAACAAACTCATTTTACAAACAGACACAGTGTATATTGTACATAGATACGGTTGACAAATTCTTTCTATGTTTTATAGGTACTTCATACTTCATACCGGTGTTTTGAGTTTGTCTACATGTATGTTATGTAAATAAACTTGCGACGTGTATATTATTATTTATTTAAAAATAGTGCAAAATGCAGTAATTCTTTTGTTGTATGCTTGTCTGTTGTCCTATTTTAATTGTAAAGGTTGAATGGCCCTTGAGAATGGTAAATATACGTAGATACTAGATTCTTAACAAAAAATTACAAATATACAATATACAGTGAGTGAGATGAAAAATGAAAATATTTCTCTCTTATTATTCTTTATCTATTCAATATTTGGTGCAATTCAACATAGGGGTTTTAATATACATATGCATAATGTCCACAGATATGAGCATTTTGTCTAAGTCCATCATTTCATCGCCCACCCGGATGCTCAAAGCTTGAGAATCTCTCGAGTCTCGAGTCATACAGTAGGTTGTGATTTGTCTGTAAAGTGGAAGATGATGAGGAAATTACAGGTGATTTTCTGTGTGTTATATAAGAGATGATTGTGCTACTCATGATGCCGTCAACCTTCTCACGCAACACTACTTAGACGTGCATACATGTATCATATCGTCAAAAAATATTTGTATTTATTCTCATTCAGCAGAAAGTAGAAATAAACCAAAGACTTTCCATATCATCAGTTTACACTTTTACACGTAGAAATACATCACTGCCTTCCATAAACTGCATGCAGCTTGGCATGCATGCATGTCCGGCGACTAACTGTCCAAGCCAAGCCAAGTCATACGTGTTTAAAAAATCTTTCTCTCTCCACTCTCCTCTGAACGTGTCTTTATGGAGTGGGCAAAATCGTGAACACAAGGTGAAATGCGTGCCGATATTAGCCACACGCACGCATTTTGGTTTCGACACTCAACTCTCAAGTCAATACCACTTGTAAGAAGATTATTTCTAAACAACATTTTTGTTGTTCGCGAGACTTGCTGCTTGTTGCTTACAAATAACAAATCGTAAAAAATTGAATGGCTGAAAAAAGGTCGAACGTACTTTTCAAAAAATATGACAAACCTTTTGAAGAGAAATGTAGAATTTTTGGATTTTGAAAATCACTTACATCAGCATTCATCATTCATCAGGTATAAAATGAACTGACTCAAGACTGAAATTAAAATGACGTTTTAAAAGAAATATCAACGTCAAAGCTAAAATGAGAAAAGTATTTAAATTTCATGTACAATGTACAACAAACAACAAATTGTACAATTCTTGCCTTTATTTTGTTTGTGGTTTAAACTAACAAAAGAAGAGTCATTTGCCAAGTCACACGATAATGATAATGACATTTAACCCATTTAGCCCGGATGTCACAACTGTTGTGACATAATACCTATTCTTTACATGTAAAATTTAAAGTTCGGATTTGGACTAATTGAGGTCGGTTTAGATATAAGGATTTCAATTTCAGAACTGTATCTATGCTCCTTCAATGCAGGGCTAAAGGGGTTAAATGTGACAGGTATACACAGACTCGCAACATTATCGGTACTTCCAACTTCCAGACCATTGACGAATAGTACAAATTACAATCGTTAAACCAAAGTCAGAGAAACCATTCAAGCACAGCAAAATTTTGAGAATGGTACAAAACATTATAGTCATATTCATTTCCATATGAATTAACGTTTTCTGGTAACTGTCTTTTGTCTTGTGACACATACAGTGTAAAGGGAGCTTGAGGATTAAATATGCATGTACGATGAACGTAATAAATAATTACCACCATAATAATAATCACAGAGTTAAAAGCCAAAAATAAGGAGAGACAAATGCCATGCGTTTAACTAAGTAATGTGAGACACTTTGCATAATAATGTGATACTGTATCTAGGATCTCGTATCTTGCTTGAAAATTGCTACATTTTTTTATAATTTCCTCGTTCTTTAATTATTACTCTGGGGCTCATAATACAACATGTATGTATACAGTATACAGATAAAATATTCTGGAATACTGAGTCATCAATTAGAATACATAATACATAATACATTTTAACAGCATAATGAATGTATATTTTGTATTTTGTATATTATTCTCAAAAAATCCACCTTATCTTCCACGGACTGACTCAAATCTCAACTTTGTAAACTTTTAAACTTTTAACCATGGGTATTTTGTATTTTGCTAACTTAATTTTGCAATTAGGACAGTTAAATTTTATGATGCACAATTAGCAATGTTCAGCAAGAGCAGCTTATTTTGTAGTTTTTTTTGTATTTTTTTAAAATATTCCCAGGCTCATTAGTTTTCCAAAGTTTCTAAAGTAAACAGCATATTTTATTCCAAGTTTCTGGTTGATTTTAGTGGACAATTAGACTTTTTTTCACATATAAAATTCCTACAATCTCACACTCGAAGTGATTATGAGCATGATGACGCTTCCGAAGATGAATTGATAAGAATTAAATATTAACTACTATTAGTAAATATAGTAAATAGACAAGAGAAGGCTGAACGGGTAGAAGGAGAAAAAAGAGTAAACATGATAAAATGTACATGGTTATCTTTGCGTTTTGTAAATTCATACCTATAATTAAGTAAATTTGTATATTATGGGTAATGGGTATTCACTTTGAAGACGTGGAGATTGAATTAGCAGTCAGAAGGGAGAAAAGAGAGGAGAAAATCCAGATCCAGTGCTAGATCCAGGGTAATTTTGAGCTATTAAAGAGATATTATAGCAAGATAAAAATCAGAAACTGAGGAAACATGTAAGGAAGTGACATGTGGCCGAGTCAAGTTAGTCGACAAACAATAACTTGTATATGTACTGTGTTTTGTGTATTTTGTATATATGTGTGTGCCCTCGTACACACACATATTTTATTTAAAAACAAAAGGGAGATAGATACATATAGGGGAAAAGGAAAGACACAGAGAGAGACTCTGTTCCTTTTCTTTCCAGCCACTACACACTGTACTACACTATACGTCGTACCACCACAACAGAATTTCCCTGTTAATGAGCTAATGTTTAATTCATGAAAATGGTAAATGAATGTTGCGAGTTGGGGAAAAACGTTTAAATAGCTTTTTTTTCACTCCCTTGTCTGTCAAAAGCTAGACCAAGGGAGAATAATCTCGTTTTCAAACTTGTACCTCCAATCCTAATACTACTATGTACATATGTTCTCCTATCAATCCAATCCAATCCAATCCAACGTGCGAGTTACAAGTCTACATAAATCCACACACGTAGAAACTAGAAACAAATACAGATACAGAATGTGTATGAGATGTGAGACACTCACATAGATGTGTACAATATACAAACAGGGCAACTTGTAGTTTAGTGTTCTAAAATTTATTTATTGGAACATTACAAGAAACGCACGTACTTGTATTATCCTTCCTACGTGCTAACACCGTCGTTGCCTTTGCTGTCATCGTCATCCTTGTCCTATGTATAATCTATGTCTATAAATGCATACGTGCAAGAAAAACGGAATAGAAAAGGTTTTTCCTCTTGTATTATTGACTACATACGCCATACAACATACATGTAGCCTCATTGTAGTTCAGTTATATCTTGTGTCAGTTTCAATGATCTGAGAGATCATTGAGATAGTTTCTGGATCGACACTGTATTTTTATATCATGATTTTTTTCCTCTTACCCACACGGTATACGGTATCTATACAATTTCGTTTATGTCCTACATCGTACAGTTAGGGCAAAATAACATTTAAAATGGCCAGTTATTCTACATTCTACTTGTAGATGAAGAAGATGGTCATTTTTCTCAAGGTGAATCATCAACTTGAACATTAGCCATCCAATTTAATTCAATATCAGGATCAGTGTGAATAAACTACCTACATTGAGATAGCATAGCATTAAAAAATAAACAAAAGAAGACTTGCGGACTTGTTTCATCTTTCGTGTTTTTCAATTTTCAATAGATGACATGTTAAAGATACATACCGCCAAGTATTTTATATAAATTTAGACTGTAGACTGTATAATTTAGAGCAATATCCAATTGAAAAATTCTCATGGGTCAAGTTTCTATGAAAATCCCTATGTTTAAATAGGGATTTTTTTGGCAACGCCCAGTGTAAAATAAGCATTTGGTACAGTGTAGGTTGTCCGGAATTCGTCACAATTCACAATATTTCCGGCTTAAAAAACAATCAGTATTATTATTACTATCAGTTGACCATGCACCATGTTGATAAATGTAGTGAAGACAAAAGACAAAACTCAAAACTGCAATACATTGTAAATTATATCCTTTGTACTTGATAATTATTGGTCATGAAATAGTACAAGTGAAAAATGGGCAAACTCTTTTATCACGAACTTAGTCCAACGTCCAAAGCCGTAGTCATTATCATCATCATCATTGTCTAAAAACGCTTATAGTTTTAATAGTACTTTGTATTTTGTATAGTATAATTGAAAAAAAAAAACAATGTGTAAAAAAAATTCCCTGCAGTTTTCAAACATTTTTTTTAGTAGGACGATCGTTTGTTGAGATTTGCGTGCTCAAGTCATAAAGTAAATGGTAATAAAATTATTATCGTGCTGTCTTGAATTTAGCTCCCAGCTTCCTAATCCTGTTACCTGTTATCTCCTGTCTTGTATTTTGTCTGTATTCTGTAGTCTATAATCCCGCTCCGGTCTGAGGATGCTATCTACTGTCTATATAATATAAATATAAATATACAAAGGGTAATGGATAATAGACGATCTGTCATGATAACCATAAACTGCATTTTATTTCAATTTGAAAATTTAATTTCTACTTGGAATAAAGAAAAACAAATAGGCAAAGAACTTGATGACTGATTCTTGTCAGATGCATAGTCATCAAATCAACCAGTGGATCAGCAAGAAGAAAGTTGCATTGCAATTCATTATACATACTTGTGCTGGATAGACTGTAGAGTTTTACTCTACAATTTGTACTACAATATTTCTTCTTTCTCTATCTTCTGGCAGTGGAATGATGAACTGCTACTTGAAAAATTTGAAGTTGTATTACAATGTACATGCTCCTCTGATTATTTTCAATATGACAGTTTAATTGACTTTTAATTTTAATTGCTAGAGTGCTGTGTGCTGTGGCTGTTGCCGATTCCTCTCGCCGTTGGTTTTGTGTGGACGGCAGACGTAGATAGATCATAGAACATAGAACATCGAGCTTATTCATTCTGCTATGCATATTTATTTATACATGTATCAAATCTCAATATGTATCAGTATACATTTTTCCTATTATTATCTTTAATATTAAAGATACGCAGAGCGAATTTTAAATTTAAAAAAAATTAAACGTACAGTTTAAGCTAATTGCAAATATGATGAGTCCACATGTATAATGTATATAGTATACACTATAAAAATGCATAAGAGTGCTGTTTGTGGTATTTGATTTTACGCTGTGCCGTGATTTTTTGGCCACCTCATGAGATTTTTAATTTCAATAATTTTACACACTCATTGTTTGGTCATCTGACTCTTTAAACTCTTCTTTTTTTGAGTCATTGGAATTATAAGATATAAGACTGTCCATAGTTATTCATATTTCATTTCTGATCTTTGATCGACTCAAGCTAGAGCTAGAGCTTGAGTTTTGAGATTTGAGCTTTGTGCTGGAATAATACATATATATATACATTATTGTTGCCTCGAGGAACATTACCAGGAGGTCAAGAGATTAAAATCATGAGAATTATTATTATTGTTTTTAAAGAGATGTCTACAACAACTACATTTAATTTTAATACAATATACAATACCATTCAATGGTATTTGACTATGAATCTTCATGTTTTTAAACAAGTATAAAACCCCGTATAGTATATATATTTTATTTTTGAAAAAAGTATTACTCCAAGATTCTCATCTGATTCAAATAAGATCGTATAACAGCATAACAGTAAAACTAATCAACAAGGATGAATATTTGTGAAATTTTATTAACGTTTTATGCAGTTTCAGCACACTTTTAACTGTAGATTTTGGATACGGTGATGCTTAATCCTAAATAACTTAGCTTTGCGCATCTATAAATCGTTAGGAAACTACAGTAGCTCATTGGATTTAGATTCTTTTGTATCTCTGGTGTAGCGTCTAGTGTTGTTTTTTCATACACCGGATCATTTTAGGTACTGTGACCTGCAGCTAAAAATTTGTACATTGTATATTGTACACCGTATACCTTATGTAGACGGATAATATGAAAATATACAGCAAAGTATATTAAAGCTTGAGATTAGGAAAAACTCGACGACTTTGATTATAAAAGAGATGAAGGAGAGGAAAAGTGGAGGAGAGTGAGCTAGAAATCTTTTAATCCCCAATCGTCCTCTCTTTTAATGCCCAAAGCAAAACAGCTACTTACTTTAGTTTACTGTTGCTCCTTCTGTCATATTTAAGATATCTATGGATATGGCGACAACACTACTCAAAGATATAATAATAAAAACAACCACTTTTGATACTTGAACTATTTCAAGAGATTACAAACTCAACTTGAAAATGGAGTATGGAGTCTGGAGTATGTAGAAAAGTCACTGTTTCTGCAGTCAAACTTTATGCTGTTTGAAATCTTGCTTGATTGTTGCTTGTTGATTGCATTTTGAATTTTCCTGCAATACTTTTATCTAAGATTCAGTGTTAGTTTGATACTTCGTTTTCAACTTGCAATGGTACATAATTTTATGACAACCATGTGATAAGAAAAGTAGTTTATCTTTCCAGTTTGATTTGAAAATTGGATTTCCTTGCTAAATATCATACATCGGATTGCATTTTATTTTCTAGATTAGAAGGTTGAACTGTGAAACTGCTATGTTTTGTTGTTTTGTGTTGTATCAAGCATCAACAAGTCAATTGTTTATATGTATCGGAAATAAATACACACATGACTAAATATTAATAAATGAGGACGATACGTATATATCTACGACAACTTATACATTATGCATAATATAAGATTTACATACAGGGACTGGCACTTACCGCCGGCACCTTTTAGAAGGTCGTAACTCATTGAAAAAGTGACGGATTTTGAAAAAATTTTACTCTAGCAGATAGGAAATTTTATTTCCTGTCCAGTGAGCTTCTGAACTCATTCGTACCTATCCGCGTTCAGGA